>BPTQ01000004.1:52631710-52765644 GCA_019973895.1 Chrysanthemum seticuspe | reverse complement strand
CGAATGGGGTAGTAGAAAGAAAGAATAGAACTCTACAAGAAATGAGTCGAACCATGCTTAATGAACAATCCATACCTCAAAAGTTTTGGTGTAATGTCGTTGATACTTCAACGTATATACTCAATCGAGTCTTGATTAGACCAATCTTAGGAAAAACTCCATATGAGTTATTTCGAGGCAAAAAGCCTACGTTAAATCACCTTAAAGTCTTTGGTAGTAAATGTTTTATTCTTAACACTAAAGATTACCTTACAAAATTTGATCCTAAATCAACCGAAGGTATCTTTTTAGGTTATTCGCCAAATAGCAAAGCTTACGTCATATTAAACAAAGAATCAATGAAGGTAGAAGAGTCATTAAATATAAAATTTGATGAAAGTCCACCCAAACCCTCTCCACCTCTTGTCGATGACGAGATTATAGAAAGTGAAGCCATAGAAGATAAGTGATAAAGTAGTAAACATTAAAGAGTCCAAAGATCACCCCGTAGATAAAGTCATAGGAAAACTAAACGAACGAACATTAAGGTCTCAAGTTCAAAACCAAAGTAGCTTGTTTTGTTTCGTTTCAACCTTAGAACCTAAGAATACACAAGAAGCCATAAAAGATGAAAGTTGGGTAATGGCTATGTAAGAAGAACTAAATCAATTTGTTTCTAATGATGTTTGGACACTTGTCCCTCCACCTAGTAATCAAACCATAATAGGAACCAAATGGGTTTATAAAAACAAATTAGATGCAAACGGAGTAGTGTCTAGGAACAAGGCTAGAATCGTTGCTCAAGGGTATAACCAACAAGAGGGAATAGACTTTGATGAGACCTATGCCCCCGTGGCTAGATTAGAGTCTATAAGAATACTTCTTGCGTATGCTTGTGCTAATGATCTAAAGCTTTATCAAATGGATGTCAAAAGCGCTTTTCTAAATGGTGTCATAAATGAAGAAGTATATGTAGCTCAACCTCCTGGCTTCATTGATTTTGAAAAACCCAAACATGTGTATAAATTAAAGAAAGCCCTTTACGGTCTTAAACAAGTTCCAAAAGCTTGGTATGATAGACTCAAGTCATTTCTAGTTAAACACAGCTACACCATGGGGTTAGTTGACAACACACTTTTTACTAAGAAAAGAGAGTCACATATAATCATAGTACAAATATATGTAGATGATATTATATTCGGATCCACTTGTCAAGACATGTGTGATGATTTCTATAAAATCATGTATGACGAGTTCGAGATGAGTATGATGGGAGAACTTAGTTTCTTTCTTGGTCTACAAATAAAACAAGTAGAAGATGGTATCTTCTTTAATCAATCTAAATACATCAAGGAGATGTTAAAGAAATTCGGTCTAGAAGAGTCAAAACCAATTAGGACTCCAATGTCATCCGACACCAAACTCACAAAAGACGAGGACGGAGAATCTGTTGATAATACTAAATATCGTGGCATGATAGGTAGCCTTCTCTACCTCACGGCAAGTAGGCCGGATATCATGTTTAGTGTTTGCTTATGTGCTAGGTTTCAAGAAGACCCTAAAATATCACACCTAGAAGCCGTAAAAAGAATATTTAGATATATTAAGGGTACAACACAATTAGGATTATGGTATCCTAAGGGCACGGGAGTAGAAACAATTGTATATGCAGATTCTGACCATGCAGGTGATTACGTTGATAGAAAAAGTACAAGTGGGGTATGTACTTTTATGGGATGTTGTTTAACATCATGGTTTTCTAAGAAACAAACGGCACTTGCAATATCAACAACCGAAGCCGAGTACGTCTCCGCCGGCAAAGCATGCCAACAAGCACTATTGATGAAACAAGCGTTAGTAGACTACGACATCCATCTAAGCGACATAGCCATCCTATGTGACAACAAAGGTGCAATCGACTTAAGCAAGAATCCGGTATTACATTCTCGCACAAAGCATATAGAGATTCGTCATCACTTCCTAAGAGACAATGTTCAAAAGGGGAACATCTCTATTGAGAAAGTTGCATCCGAAGACAACATAGCCGACGTCCTCACCAAACCGTTGAAGCGGGAACAATTCAACCTACTTCGTCTTGGTCTTGGCCTAATGGAACAAACGTCATAACTTAATTGACTCTACAAGGTATGTAAACACTAGCCTTCTTCTTTCTGAGTCTAGGATTTCTATTTCACGCACAACTCACAAACAATACGGGAATTTTCAAAATCCAAGATAAGTCAAGTCTTCCATTTATAATTTTTTTTACATAACTACATACACATTTTTAAAGAAAATCTCCTTTCAAAATGTTTTCTAAAAAGAATGATACCTTCCCGTATCAATTTCACAAAAGCAATTTCTCACGTCTAGGACAAATCACTTTTTCATTATTAATACAAAGTAAAAACCCGTTTTCATTGCATCTCATGTCTTTTGAATGCTAAAGGGAACATATAACTAATATGTGTTTTCGGGTACATTCATTGAAGCAAAAATGAATTAGGAGCATTGATAAACACAATATTACGTACTTATGTACCAAATGTGTGTTTTCGGGTTATCTCAATTATGATTTATTTTTCTCTAGTTATTTTCCTTTTCTTTTTAGAGGTCGAGAAAACCGCAACTCCAAATAGTTTGCATATAGGCACACAATAGGTAAAAATATTTCCAAAAAGAAAATTTTTGTGCTGCCTAAACCACCAGACGCACGGATCCCAGCCTTCATGCTGGACGAATCCCTCAAGGGAAGGATCTGTGGGATCCGTGTAAACAGAAGCTGTTTTCAACTTCTATTTTTTCACTTTGGATGAAAAATCCACATTTGCTTCATTTTTTGGAGTATGCTCTTTAATGCTTGTGTTCTCATGATCACATGCCTTGAATTCATATCTAATCATTAGATTTTAATCCATATTTTGGGTCAAGCATTCATTACAATGTGTTGTTTTTCTATATATATAACTCCCAAAATGCTTGCATACTCCATCTCCTTCTCACAAACACACTTCATCATGTCATCCAAAAACCCTTTAGGAGAATCATCTAGTACAAACAATCATGATATCCAAACATTTGTACTTCCACCATCCAAAATACCATAATCAAATGCTAGGATATCCACACGGATTAGTATCCGATCTTGTTGTTTAGCAAAACCAACCTCAAATGATACATCCTCAACAAATAACTCACCACAAGATGCTTCCATTATAGCACCACCCTCATCACCAACAAGTACACCAACTTCATCACCACCTAAAATAACTCTTTTGGACCTCCTTAAGACTCCAACAAGATCTAATCAACCTAAAGAAAAAGAATTAGTCTTTTCAACACCCCCACATATCCAAATACTATATTTCAAGATCTTGAAACATCACCACCATTAGTTCCTATCACATCACAAGAACATCTAGGGTCTTTTCCACCAACATTTACTAACATTCCGGATATTGATCCATATTTTCCTATTTTTCCACCACAACTTCCGCATAACTCAAATCAAAACAACCCGGAAAACTTCCGCACTCATCACCCACATCATTTACATTGTGAACATTGCCAATCCACTAGGGAAATTGGAATAGAAGTTAGGGAAGAAATGCGTTTCACACTCAACCTCATCCTTGATCGCATCAATACCATTACTCATCAAAACCTCCATCCACAACCTTATGCAAGCATGGAAGGAATCACTACTACTACTTTTCTACTTTTAAGTATTATTTTTGAAGTCTTTTTCAAGAACAAGTCTTGTTCTTATTTTTACATGATTGTAAGTGGCATACATACCACTACAATTTGTTGTTTTATTACAAGGCCTTGTTTACATACCTTGGCTCCCAATCTTGATTCTCGGCAACCACAAGATTATATAAGCATGTTACTAACCTTTCTTTTTGTAGGATTTTTATTTTTTCACTTGACGCCCCAAACAAGGGGGAGCTACCGTCAAGGGGGAGTTAGAAGTTTGTTTATTTCTTCCAAGAGTTAACTTTTTGTTTCGACAAAAAGGGGGAGAAGAAGTAAAACTTAGGGCTTTCAAAACTTACATCTATTCTTAAGTTTTACTCATCATAACATTATGTTTTGTCATCAACAAAAAGGGGGAGATTGTTAATACAAATAAACCGTAAAAATCGTTTATTAATATTTTGCTATCTCTTTGTGTTTTGTTGATAACAAATATAATGTTATCTTAAGTACAATTATAAAGGATACATGTTAGTTTTGTAAAGCATTTACATATAGCCATTTAAATACAAAAATGTAGTAATTAAGCATTTGTTGTAATAGTTTATTAGGATGGGTAAATATCATAACCCATGGCTCTTAACCCATACCCAAAGAGACTTGATACAATGTATACTTAGATACATTGAATCTAGATATAACCCATGGACCAACCTATAACCCATGACCCATAACCAAAAAACCCATGGGCAAAGAGGAGCGTTTCCCGGATCCCTAGGATTACACTAGATGGATCCCTTGTGGAAGGGATTCGTGGGATCCGTGGGAACAGTGAAGAAATTTGCCTATAAATAGAGAGCCATTTCTTCATTCCAAATCACCCCTCTTCTTACTAAATCTCTCATACACTCTCATTCTCTTCTAACATATAGATCACTTGATCTTGAGAGTTGTTCTTCTTTCTTTCTATTTGTGATCCTCATATAGGTCCTTCTCTAAGGCGAGATCACGAGCATTCTACAAGTCATCCAAGCAAGGGGTCCTTGATTGATTTGTCACTCCACAAGATTTCTGTAGAAAAGATTTTGTATTTGATATTTCACATATTTGTTGTGTAATAGTTGTGTTGGTTTGGTCCACCGTGCTACGGACTCGGTATCTAGCTTTGTACCAGAAAAAGTGTAAGCAACGTTGTGAAGGCTTCTCCGCCAAGTGAAGGAGTTTGTTGACATAGTGCTTGAACTCTCGAGTAGGTGACTCGGGGAGTGGAGTAGGGCAAGGAAGGTGACCTTGTAGCCGAACCACTATAAATAGATTGTGTCATTTCTATCCCTTAACTTTATTTATTTGCTTGCATTATCATTAGATCTACACGTTCTCAACATCCATACGATTTCACATAATATCGGATCTAAAGTTTTTGAAATCAACTTTAAATCGGCAAAACTATTCAACACCCCTTCTAGTTTTCCACAATGTTTTTAATAAGTATCTAGTTTTTACAAGTTCTCGTCGTTTCATAAATATGATTACCTTAGTTAACGGTCTTGGGCAAACAAGCCTTAAGGCTTTAGCCATGGTCTTGCCGTGACTTTGGTCTTGACTACCATGATCTTGAGACTCATCCTTGACTTTAGCTATAGCCGTGGTCTTGGCTTATGGCCATTAGGCCTCTTGGTTTGCTTTTAGTTGTGACAAAAGTATAGTTGTGAGACTATATTTACGGCAGTTTCTATTTTTGAAAGATAATGGCCTATTTATGCGTTTTCAAGGTCCGAGCTTCTTTTATATTGACGGAAAACGTTGTTCCGGACAAATTTCGTGTTTTAACTTTTTGATGATTCGGAGCAGAAGTACCACTTTTAAAACGGCAGAACCTTAACGGCTTATACATGGCAGTTTTGGCGTTTATGTTTCGCTAACTTCTTTTGCTTATAACTTTTGACTCGTTTGTTCATTTCGGGTGATTCAAATTGCTATGTTTACCTTTTTATCTTGTCTACCATATTATGTAAGTTATAAATTCCATATGTCACTGATTTTAATGGTCTCCATGTGTAGAATATGACTAGTTTACTAGTTTGTTACTTTTATGACAATATGTAAATTAAAACATGTGATTGAGTATACGTACATCATGAGTCAACATAGTAACTATATATATAGCATGAAATAGTTAAGATTATGAATAATAAAGATGAGATGATGGTGGTGATAAGTTGCTTACAACTTTTGGCTTTCAATAAGAAAGGAGTAACTTAGTAAGGATTGGACTTTGATTGATCACTTAAGACTTTGGATTGAGCTAGCTTTCCACACCTTGGCACCCTTGCAAGCTTGAAGAGTTGGTGATGAAGTACTAAGTGACTTGAGTGGATTTAAACTCAAGAAGATCACTTAAACTTGCTAGAGATTTGAGGAAGTAGCTTGATCTTTGGAACTTCCTTGCATAAACTTGGAGTTTATAGATCAAATGATGGAAGATGTGTATGATTTGTGATATGAACGACCAAAATCAGTATGTGAAGGTCTTTAGGATGTATTTTACTTCCTATTTATAGGAGGGTAAGTTTGGTTAACCATATATTGGGTTAAATATTAACCATGGTTAAGTTAGGACACTTGTAATCATCTAAATGAACCATGGTTAGGATTAAGCCACCAATATGATGACTCCCCCCCTTAGGTTGGTCTCAATGTGCCTAGGTGGCTTAGATGATAAGTTTTGATAATATCTTGAGTTTAGAGTAAGTTTTGGTTCCGTTAAATGCCAACCGTAAGTCATTAAGCCATAAAACGTAAAACCGGGTATCGTAAAAATACGAAACTTGCAGGAATGATGAGACTCATCATTATACTAAATCTAAAAATATAAAATGAGTGATAAGTCTCATTGGGTGCAAAAACGCTGCTTAAAGCTGGAAATACGGGTCAAAAACGCGTAATTCGCAGTTTATCAGAAAAGAACGAAATTTCAGGGAAACGACCGTGAATTTATTTAGAGTAGACTAAAATTAGTCTAAAAGTGATATGAGATGTCAAAATGTGGTTTTCGTCATACGCGGGATAACTTTACAGTTATTCGTGAAGTTTAAAAGTTACGCGATTTAAGCAAAAATGTAGAACGTACAAGGTTAATTCCTTTATGGTCAAAGGAGGAGGGAAATATGTTTGAATTTTCCAAAAAATGTAAAAGTGTCAAAAACATATTAGAAACACAGTGTAGGAATCGTTAAGTCTGGATGTAAGTAGGATTGTTTAAAACGTAAGTTTAGTTTCGTACAACGCAAGGTTTATTTGGTAACATAAAAATAAATCTTAAAAATTCTCAAATTAATCATGAGTGATCTAAAAATTTATCTGATGTGAGAAAAATTATCAGAGTTGATTTTCGTTATGCGCGGGATGTTTAAATGGTGTTCCGACCAAAACGAAACTTTAAAACGATGTTTTCTTAATAACTTTTGCGAAAATGATCTAACGATTGTCAAACTCTCAGGATATTACTAAAATAATTTATCTTACGGGAATGTGAAATAAATTTTTTACGGGATGAATAGTGAAATTGAATAGTAAAAGTGAATAGTAATTTCTCGAGATGAATAGTAAAATTTGAGAATGGATAGAGATCCTGAAAATGCGAATTGTTACAGTCTCACCACCTTAATGGGAATTCCGTCCCGGAATTCAGTGTGTGTTGTCCGATGTTGAAGTGTCTAGGAAAATGTGGGTGTATGCGCCGAATTCTAACCTTTGCATTTTCAAGTTTCTGGTCATAGAATGTATTATGTACCATGTGGCTTAAGTTGATAATCTAAATGGTTTTGTTAAAATCTTATAGAGTCCAATATACCTAAAGTTTGGCTTTTTCCGATTCTCAAAATGAATCATATCTTATTGTATCGAGGCTATCAATAAAACCTTAATTTTTAACATGGAGTTTTTGGTGATAGTGTGCGGCATGGAGCCTAATTTATATTTGTATGGTCTCTTTAGTTGTTTCGTGGGTGATCTCTGAAAACCTTAGTCCATCAAATGGTTAACTAACACTTTTGTCTATATAGTGCCTCAAAATGGAATAGTTTTGTTGTTGTTAAGGTAACTGTTGTTAATCAAAGGTGTAAGATATTGTTGATGTGAAATGGTTTGTAATGATGTGATAACTGTCGTTGTAGGGAAAGTCTTGCTAGTGGCAAGTGGTTATCAAAACCATTTCCAAAGTTGATCATGTCTAAGGTGGTTTCGAGATGAAGGCTATATCGTATAGTGTTTATGTCTACTAGTGTTTCAAAGAAACGTGATACTGTGAAGTTTTACATACTGACTTATAATGGGGTTCAGATAATGATGTGATATGTTGACGATTAGAAGAGTGTAGTGTACGCTTACCATTATTCTTAGGTAGAGATGTCAAGTTTGTTTTAAAATCATAAGTGGATTGTAAAGGATTATGGCGGAATGATATCCTTGAAACCTAAACAGGTTAGTACTTCTATGAAATGACAAGAAGATTTGATGACTATCCCAAGATAGTAGTTAGGATTATTTCATAAATGAAAACTTTCAAGAATGAAATTAGGTAGTATAATTAAGTATTAAGATCTCGCTTAGTGGTAAGACACTATCATGTCTCTAGATCTTTTTAATGAATTCTAGTGGTTTATCAAGTTTAAGTAGGAAATTAATCTGAACAGAACGCTAGTACAACTATTCTCAGTATTTGAAAATTTTAAGTCGAACATAGTTAGTCAGACTATGTTCCACTATCCTTAGGTTAAATATAGCTGACTAGACTATATTTAGCCGAGGTTCGATAAATTTTCCAAATACCTAAATTAGGTACACTTGTGATATGTCCATAGCTTTTGAGAAATTGTCCACTAAGCAAAGGCGATATAAAACCATCCAGTTGCAAGTCCTGGCCATAAAAGACTTGTAACCTATGTTTTCACATTCCATTGCACAAAAGATAGTATGGGTAGATACGTGTGGAAAGGAAATCTTAAGTAATTCTAAAATAGACCATACTTGGCTAGAATCACGAACCTTTAATAACGAAGATTTCAGAAGAGAATTTTGATGAATGTAGAGAAAGTTGTTGAACTTCAGCTTTTGTAGATGATGAGTCAGTTTATCTTTTAGAAATCCCATTTCTTGTATTTCCATTAGGGAAATTGATAGACTGTGACGTGTTTCATGTAAAACAATATCATATAATGTTTATAAGATAATTTTTAGAGACTTTGTATAACTTACAATGTCTGTGAAGTAGTTGAGACCATTGTGCAACTCACAATGTCTGAGAAATAGTTGAGACCATTGTGTAACTCACAATGTCTAGGAAATAATAGAGACCATTGTGCAACTCACAATGTCTAAGAAATGATGGAGAGATCATTGTGTAACCCACAATGTCTTGAGAAATGATGAAGAGACCATTGTGTAACTCACAATGTCTTGAGAAATGATGGAGAGATCATTGTGTAACCCACAATGTCTTGAGAAATGATAGAGAGACCATTGTGTAACCCACAATGTCTTGAGAAATAAATGAGACCACTGTAGGATTTACAGTGTCTGAGAATGTAATAGAGACTACTGTATCTCACAGTGTCTGAGAATGTAATAGAGACTACTGTATCTCACAGTGTCTTGAAAATGAATGAGACCATTGTATCTCACAATGTTTGGGAAGTAGGAAAGACCACTGTAATCAGTTACAATGTCTTGGATAAAGTTTCGAAATCCTAAAATGCATGAGTAGATACATGATTGGGAAAATATGATTGTGCCGTAATGCCTTAGAATAGGCATACGCAGATATGTTTAGTCAATCGTTTAGCTAAAATGATTGAAAATATGTCAAGTGTATATATCAATATACTAGTATGTTTGTATAGCTTAAAATGCCTAAAAGTCACATAATCGTCTGGAGGATGGAAGGCACGGAAAACGGAAGGCTATAAAATTATTTTGTTTGTAAAAGTAGTTATAGTTTAAGTCTCAATTAGACCCGTTTCTCTATAACTGTGGCTCTGATACCAATCTGTAACACCCCCAATTTCGTGATACGCAGCGAAATTCAAACTGGGTGTTACTTCATGGCACAACAGTCATAACAATAGAAAACGAACTCTAATGGAGTCGTTTCAAAAGATTTATCATTCGATTTATATAAATATCAGAGTTTACAAAAATGAGGTCCCAAATGGTTCCATGTTTACAAAATACATTAAATTGATTTTCGAATGATAATAAAATTTATAGCCTTCTTGAGTATCCGTGCTCCTCCGTGCCAGCCTCGATCAATATGGACCTGAAATACATGCTTAAAACTGTCAACACAAAGGTTGAGTGAAATTCATAGAGTTTAGGAAATCTGTTGAACACATAATGTTTGTAGTGTGAGTTATAAATTCACACCAATCGTTTGAAAACCAAAACAGTTATTATTAGACTAAGCATCATGCAATCAAGGCGTTAACGTGTTCCAAAATTAATTGGAAAAAATGTCGGTGCGTGCCCTATAAGGTAAAATTGCCGTTTTTACCAATGTTACTCAAATATAGTGCGTTTGTTTACCGGACCTGGTCAACACAAACGGGGATTCGTCAATCCCAATAGATCTATTCACAATATTCGCGCCCACTCTCACATAGTGATTAATGATTCATGATTAAGGGAGTTATGTTTGGCAAATGCGGTAACTTAGTGCTAATAAAACAAGCAGATAAGCATACAGTTTGAAAGAAAAGTGTTTGGTTTAAAATAATGCATGTATCTCCCCCAAGGGTTTGTAAAACAATTAAGTAATAAAAAGTGGGGCTATGAACTCACAAAGAGTTGATGATGTTAAGTACTAACGGATGTGATGGATAAGTCGGAAGACTTCTACGTGCAACCTAAAAATGAAATGTTGCGACTTAAGTTTGGAATAATGTTTAAGAAAACATAAACCATCCTATATATATTCCTATGTTGATCATGATGTAGTCAATTATCATTTGATATCTATAGAAAGATCTTTAATATGTGAAAACATATTTAGTTTATAGATATCGTACTACCGTTCGGGCCATCATAATTCAGAGGTCATGCAGTAAACGTTCGAGGAGCTAGGACACTTTAAATCGTAAATCCAGCAACTCGTCGATACGTTTTACTCAAATGAACTCCTCACATGAAGCTCCTTACTATTGTAGCACTTAGTAGATACAACATATGTTTTGAGCGAAGATTGTTATATAAAGAAGTTTATCATGTTTTTAATAAGTATCTAGTTTTTACAAGTTCTCGTCGTTTCATAAATATGATTACATTAGTTAACGGTCTTGGGCAAACAAGCCTTAAGGCTTTAGCCATGGTCTTGCCGTGACTTTGGTCTTGACTACCATGATCTTGAGACTCATCCTTGACCTTAGCTATAGCCGTGGTCTTGGCTTATGGCCATTAGGCCTCTTGGTTTGCTTTTAGTTGTGACAAAAGTATAGTTGTGAGACTATATTTACGGCGGTTTCTATTTTTGAAAGATAACGGCCTATTTATGCGTTTTCAAGGTCTGAGCTTCTTTCCTATTGAAGGAAAACGTCGTTCCGGACAAATTTCGTGTTTTAACTTTTTGCTGATTCGCACCAGAAGTACCACTTTTAAAACGGCAGAACCTTAACAGCTTATACACGGCAGTTCTGGCGTTTAGGTTTCGCTAACTTCTTTAGCTTATAACTTTTGACTCGTTTGTCCGTTTCGGGTGATTCAAATTGCTATGTTTACCTTTTTATCTTGTCTACCATATTATGTAAGTTATGAATTCCATATGTTACTGATTTTAATGGTCTCCATGTGTAGAATATGACTAGTTTACTAGTTTGTTACTTTTATGACAATATGTAAATTAAAACATGTGATTGAGTATATGTACATAATGAGTCAACATAGTAACTATATATATGGCATGAAATAGTTAAGATTATGAATAATAAAGATGAGATGATGGTGGTGATAAGTTGCTTACAACTTTTGGCTTTCAATAAGAAATGAGTAACTTAGTAAGGATAGGACTTTGATTGATCACTTAAGACTTTGGATTGAGCTAGATTTCCACACCTTGGCACCCTTGAAAACTTGAAGAGTTGGTGATGAAGTACTAAGTGACTTGAGTGGATTTAAACTCAAGAAGATCACTTAAACTTGCTAGAGATTTGATGAAGTAGCTTGATCTTTGAACTTCCTTGCATAAACTTGGAGTTTATAGATCAAATGATGGAAGATGTATATGATTTGTGATATGAACGACCAAAATCAGTATGTGAAGGTCTTTAGGATGTATTTTACTTCCTATTTATAGGAGGGTAAGTTTG
Organism: Chrysanthemum seticuspe; assembly: GCA_019973895.1. Taxonomy (NCBI): domain Eukaryota; kingdom Viridiplantae; phylum Streptophyta; class Magnoliopsida; order Asterales; family Asteraceae; genus Chrysanthemum; species Chrysanthemum seticuspe. The sequence goes on along the minus strand of BPTQ01000004.1, from coordinate 52,753,609 downwards.
GTTAACCATATATTGGGTTAAATATTAACCATGGTTAAGTTAGGACACTTGTAATCATCTAAATGAACCATGGTTAGGATTAAGCCACCAATATGATGACTCGCCCCCTTAGGTTGGTCTCAATGTGCCTAGGTGGCTTAGATGATAAGTTTTGATAATATCTTTAGTTTAGAGTAAGTTTTGGTTCCGTTAAATGCCAACCGTAAGTCGTTAAGCCATAAAACGTAAAACCGGGTATCGTAAAAATACGAAACTTGCAGGAATGATGAAACTCATCATTATACTCCATCTAAAAATATAAAATGAGTGATAAGTCTCATTGGGTGCAAAAACGCTGCTTAAAGCTAGAAATACGGGCAAAAACGCGTAATTCGCAGTTTATCAGAAAAGAACGAAATTTCAGGGAAACGACCGTGAATTTATTTAGAGTAGACTAAAATTAGTCTAAAAGTGATATGACATGTCAAAATGTGGTTTTCGTCATACGCGGGATAACTTTACAGTTATTCGTGAAGTTTAAAAGTTACGCGATTTAAGCAAAAATGTAGAAAGTACAAGGTTAATTCCTTTATGGTCAAAGGAGGAGGGAAATATGTTTGAATTTTCCAAAAAATGTAAAAGTGTCAAAAACATATTAGAAACACAGTGCAGGAATCGTTAAGTCTGGATGTAAGTAGGATTGTTTAAAACGTAAGTTTAGTTTGGTACAGCGCAAGGTTTATTTGGTAACATAAAAATAAATCTTAAAAATTCTCAAATTAATCATGAGTGATCTAAAAATTTATCTGATGCGAGAAAAATTATCAGAGTTGATTTTCGTTATGCGCGGGATGTTTAAATGGTGTTCCGACCAAAACGAAACTTTAAAACGATGTTTTCTTAATAACTTTTGCGAAAATGATCTAACGATTGTCAAACTCTCAGGATATTACTAAAATAATTTATCTTACGAGAATGTGAAATAAATTTTTTACGGGATGAATAGTGAAAGTGAATAGTAAAAGTGAATAGTAATTTCTCGAGATGAATAGTAAAAATTTGAGAATGGATAGAAATCCTGAAAATGCGAATTGTTACAGTCTCACCACCTTAATGGGAATTCCATCCCGGAATTCAGTGTGTGTTGTCTGATGTTGAAGTGTCTAGGAAAATGTGGGTGTATGCGCCGAATTCTAACCTTTGCGTTTTCAAGTTTCTGGTCATAGAATGTATTATGTACCATGTGGCTTAAGTTGATAATCTAAATGGTTTTGTTAAAATCTTATAGAGTCCAATATACCTAAAGTTTGGCTTTTCCCGATTCTCAAAATGAATCATATCTTATTGTATCGAGGCTATCAATAAAATCTTAATTTCTAACATGGAGTTTTTGGTGATAGTGTGCGGCATGGAGCCTAATTTATATTTGTATGGTTTCCTTAGTTGTTTCGTGGGTGATCTCTAAACACCTTAGTCCATCAAATGGTTAACTAACACTTTTGTCTATATAGTGCCTCAAAATGGAATAGTTTTGTTGTTGTTAAGGTAACTATTGTTAATCAAAGGTGTAAGATATTGTTGATGTGAAATGGTTTGTAATGATGTGATAACTGTCGTTGTAGGGAAAGTCTTGCTAGTGGCAAGTGGTTATCCAAACCATTTCCAAAGTTGATCATGTCTTAGGTGGTTTCGAGATGAAGGCTATATCGTATAGTGTTTATGTCTACTAGTGTTTCAAAGAAACGTGATACTGTGAAGTTTTACATACTGACTTATAATGGGGTTCAGATAATGATGTGATATGTTGACGATTAGAAGAGTGTAGTGTACACTTACCATTATTCTTAGGTAGAGATGTCAAGTTTGTTTTAAAATCATAAGTGAATTGTAAAGGATTATGGCGGAATGATATCCTTGACACCTAAACAGGTTAGTACTTCTAAGAAATGACAAGAAGATTTGATGACTATCCCAAGATAGTAGTTAGGATTATTTCATAAATGAAAACTTTCAAGAATGAAATTAGGTAGTATAATTAAGTATTAAGATCTCGCTTAGTGGTAAGACACTATCATGTCTCTAGATCTTTTTAATGAATTCTAGTGGTTTATCAAGTTTAAGTAGGAAATTAATCTGAACAGAACGCTAGTACAACTATTCTCAGTATTTGAAAATTTTAAGTCGAACATAGTTAGTCAGACTATGTTCCACTATCCTTAGGTTAAATATAGCTGACTAGACTATATTTAGCCGAGGTTCGATAAATTTTCCAAATACCTAAATTAGGTACACTTGTGATATGTCCATAGCTTTTGAGAAATTGTCCACTAAGCAAAGGCGATATAAAACCATCCAGTTGCAAGTCCTGGCCATAAAAGACTTGTAACCTATGTTTTCACATTCCATTGCACAAAAGATAGTATGGGTAGATACGTGTGGAAAGGAAATCTTAAGTAATTCTAAAATAGACCATACTTGGCTAGAATCACGAACCTTTAATAACGAAGATTTCAGAAGAGAATTTTGATGAATGTAGAGAAAGTTGTTGAACTTCAGCTTTTGTAGATGATGAGTCAGTTTATCTTTTAGAAATCCCATTTCTTGTATTTCCATTAGGGAAATTGATAGAATGTGACGTGTTTCATGTAAAACAATATCATATAATGTTTATAAGATAATTTTTAGAGACTTTGTATAACTTACAATGTCTGTGAGGTAGTTGAGACCATTGTGCAACTCACAATGTCTGAGAAATAGTTGAGACCATTGTGTAACTCACAATGTCTAGGAAATAATAGAGACCATTGTGCAACTCACAATGTCTAAGAAATGATGGAGAGATCATTGTGTAACCCACAATGTCTTGAGAAATGATGAAGAGACCATTGTGTAACTCACAATGTCTTGAGAAATGATGGAGAGATCATTGTGTAACCCACAATGTCTTGAGAAATGATAGAGAGACCATTGTGTAACCCACAATGTCTTGAGAAATAAATGAGACCACTGTAGGATTTACAGTGTCTGAGAATGTAATAGAGACTACTGTATCTCACAGTGACTGAGAATGTAATAGAGACTACTGTATCTCACAGTGTCTTGAAAATGAATGAGACCATTGTATCTCACAATGTTTGGGAAGTAGGAAAGACCACTGTAATCAGTTACAATGTCTTGGATAAAGTTTCAAAATCCTAAAATGCACGAGTAGATACATGATTGGGAAAATATGATTGTGCCGTAATGCCTTAGAATAGGCATACGCAGATATGTTTAGTCAATCGTTTAGCTAAAATGATTGAAAATATGTCAAGTGTATATATCAATATACTAGTATGTTTGTATAGCTTAAAATGCCTAAAAGTCACATAATCGTCTGGAGGATGGAAGGCACGGAGAACGGAAGGCTATAAAATGATTTTGTTTGTAAAAGTAGTTATAGTTTAAGTCTCAATTAGACCCGTTTCTCTATAACTGTGGCTCTGATACCAATCTGTAACACCCCCAATTTCGTGATACGCAGCGGAATTCAAACTGGGTGTTACTTCATGGCACAACAGTCATAACAATAGAAAACGAACTCTAATGGAGTCGTTTCAAAAGATTTATCATTCGATTTATACAAATATCAGAGTTTACAAAAATGAGGTCCCAAATGGTTCCATGTTTACAAAATACATTAAATTGATGCAGGGTATGGGTCAGAACAATCCTAATGCATTTCAAGTTGCAAACTGTGATGCATTTGATTCAGATGTCAATGATGAACCAACTGCCCAGACCATCTTCATGGCTAGCATTTCACCAATGGTCTCTCGAAAGGTTTCTTCACCACAACAGGCCAGTCCCTCCAAGGAATCGATCATATCAAAGGATTAAAACTATACGATGAGGTTGATGTGCAAAAGATATACGACAAAGTACAATCAACTGAAATTATTGATTAAGATATTGAAAATATGGGTAATACCAATGTTGTCTCATATGATCAATATATGAAGCAAGATGAAAGTGAGATTGTACCAAGTGATGCATCTTATGCAGTCAACGATGACTATATTTTTGATGAATACACTGCATGTGCTCCTAATGATTCCATAAGCTCTGAACTAAATACCTATAAGGAACAAGTTGCTATATATGAACAGCGTGCTAAGTTTGAATTGACTACCCGTGAGCAGGAGATGGATAACCAAATACGTACACTTATCAGAAAAAGTAATTTTAGGAAAGAAATATTAAAACAAGAATTACATTCCTTACAAGAAAAGCTTAACAAAACTTTTAAATAAAAACAAGAGCTTCAAGAAAATGTTAAAGTGCTTAAACAAGAATTTAATGCTAAGGAATCAAAACTTTTAAATGATTTTTCAAACCTAAAAACTTTGAAAAACAAACTTGAAAACAAGTTGTACGTACAAGGGAACACCATTCAAACTGCTCACTTAATCAATAAACATAGAGTGTTAAGCGATGAGCACAGTATTGACATTGTAGAGGAACCCAATCCTGAGGTTAGTAAGAAAGCAAAAGCAGCTCAAAAGGTAATCTATGATGGCAATGAGATTCTCAAACCTAGACAAAAGCCTACATGTGTTGTGTGCACTGAGGATGATAGAGAATTAGAAGATGCCACTAGAGAGAAAATGGATAATAAACTTAAAGATCCTTGGTGCATAAGGTATAACATCACATTCAAAACACCTAATTACTCTAAAGAAAACTGGATTGCCTTTAATAAGTTTAGACCTCAGACCCAGCTGACCCCTGGGCAAGTGTTCTGGAAGAAAGATATGGATAAGAAAAAGGCTGATGATCTTGTTGAAAAGAATCCCCCACGTAGGAAATTTCCTCCTGCCACTGTGTATCCTCCAAATACACCTATGCATTTAGTGCCGAGAACTCTTCCCACACAAAGCAAAACCTTAGTCAGTTTATATGTAGTTTACCAACTGTTTGTTGATTTTGAGAAAACATGTAAGAAGAGAATCACACCAACATGGATTACTGAAGGGGAAAGGGGTTTTAAGCAAACAAAAGAGTGTTATTTAACTGAGGTCATGCCTTTCTTTAAACAACTAAAGGAACAATTTGAGTCTCTCCAAAAGGCCATAGATACTGAGGTTAAAGACATGAAAATAATTTTTAATGAAATGGAGAATGAGGTCAAAGATTATGAACACGAGCTTAAATGTAATGAGATTGAAAGGAAGAATCTGCACAACTTAAATGATAACTTGATTTCCAGATGTGTTGCTCAAGATGTGTTTTATACTATTACTAATTATTCTATTACAACATCTCAATTTCATGAATTATCTGTCGCTTTGAAAATTTCCCATGATCGTGTCATTGAGCTTGAAACAACGAACTCAAAATTGCATGATAAAATTGAAATGGATGATCATGATAACATGGTCAAATAATTTTCTAAATTGGAAGTTGATTATCTTGCTTTGCAATTGAAATATCAACATCTCAAAGAAAATGTTAAAATCTCAAATGCCAATACATCCTCGGATGCTCCTGAGTTTGATGCAGTTTTTGAAATTAGCAAATGTGATGAACATATACAAGCTCATTGTAACACGATCAAAAGATTGAAAACCCAAATTTCACAATTAAAGAGTGAAAAGAATGATGTGACTAGCTCCCAACTGCCTCCTCCTTTAGATTCTCAGAATTCTCAAAACTTTCATCTTCAAAACATCATTAATGTTTTACAACATGAAAATGAGTGCTTTCTAGCAGAAAATGAAAAGGTTAAACTGCATTTCAAAGAGTTATATGAATCAATTAAGGTCACTCGTGAAAAGAACAATGAAAAATAACCTCTTTGCAAAAGGAAATTGAGAATCTGAAAAGTCAGGTAAAAGGGAAAATGCCAATCGATTGTAATGAGTTTTCTACACCAAAGGTATCTGCTAGTTCTAAATATGCTGTGACAATAAAGTATATTCCCCCTCATATTAGAAATAATGAACTTGCATGTCAAGATTATTTTTTGTATCTTAAGGATAGTCTAGAATGTATCCGTCAGATTGTTGAAGAGGATAGAATAAATAAACCACTTGATAGTGAGGTTAGGTATGCATGCTTATACACCAAACGATCTCAGGAACTTTTAGAATGCTTAAGAGCAATATGTCCTAAATCTTTTAGTAGGAAAGATAAATTCGTTATGCCATGCTCTATGCCTAATGTCAAGCATGCGACCCCTGATATGCCTTGTTCTAAGCCGAAAGTCAAGCATGTGACCTTTGATGTGCCTACTAGTACATCTGATCCCAGAACTTCTAGACAAGGAATGCAGAAAGTAGCGAAACTATCTAATGTTCCCATCATTCCCTCTACAAGAGTAAACAATGACACTAAAGCAAGCGGGTCAAAGCCTCCAAGCAATACAAAGCAAGATAGGACCTCGCAAGCTAAGAGTAATCAATAGAAGAAAGTAGAAGACCACCCTAGGAACAATAAGTTTGTGTTGAATAAGACGAATCGTGTTGATTCTAGTATTAGCTATAAGCGTACTGTAATTAATTCGAATTCTGCTACTATTTGCAAAACATGTAATAAATGTTTGGTTTCTGGTATGAATCATGAATGTGTTGTGAATGATTTGAGAAATGCTGTTAGATCTCATGTCAAAATTTTTAAAAATGCTAAACAGGTTAAGGATGTCAGAAAACCAAGATGGAAGAAGGTTAGAAAACATTGGAAACCAACAGGAAGAAAATTTAGCAATGTAGGTTATCAATAGATACCTACTGATCTTAAATTCAATCTAAATGAGTTGTGCCCTAAATTATCTAGATCAATGCTTATTAGGAAATGGGTGCCCACTAGTAGAATCATACCTTTAAGAAGTGAACACACTTTGAATAGATCTACTGTCACTACTAGTTCTGCATCTACCTCTAATGATATCATTGATTCTGTTTTTGATGTGGGTGTTCCAATCTCGTTTACTAAACAAGTGGAACCCATTCTCACTTGGGGATCCAAATTATCCAGTCATCCATACTTATCTGTGTTCAACTACAGGTCGTACAAATAGTTATGTGGTATTTGGACTTAGGCTGTTCCAAGCATATGACTGGAGATCGCTTGCGGCTCATGAACTTCTGATAACGCTACACGCGTCGTTCGAGGTCAAAAGAACTTCCTTTTCATCGAGCAAGTTTTTCAACACCCTAGGCAGTGAACCTAATCGTTGTAGTGTAGTATTAGGGTAAGCCACAGGAATTGATATCGTTCTCTAGGGGAATAGGAATGCTAGTGAGAAGTTACTACGCTAAGGTTGGGGTTGAGGAAGATTATTTTTTTTTTATCTTTTTATGTTTTTTTTGGAAATGGAAAGGTACGAATCTCGGGGTTTGGATTTGGGGGTTGGTATTTCTACCGATTACTCTACTTATCTAATTATCTAATCTAGGGTGTATGTAGTCTATGTCTAATTATTGAGTGCTCGTATGATGATTTATAGATGTGTTTACTTAGGTTTTATTACTCCTTAATTATCTCCTATTGATGGTTGAATTGTCACGTCCTTATTCTTAATCGCGTTGTGTGTCTAAGGTCGTAGGGTATGCGTTTATCCCTAACTCTTTGAAACTACCAAAGGTTATCGCCTACAAAATCTCTAGGATTTATAAACTTAACTCTAAGGTACTCTTCGGATGTTTTAGCCTACAATGACTCTAGGTATTATAAGCTAAGGTTCACAAAAATTGATCAAGCATTAATTACACAACGGATGACCTATCGCAATACTAGATCATTAACAATTAAGATAAGAGACAACCAATCAATATTTATCTTGATGTAAGATAGGGTATGGAACCCTAAAATTAGCCGGACATGGGAAACATACAAGCATACACACAAGTAATTGAAGACATAATTGAATTAATGAAGTAAAACACTTATCTTGATGTAAGATAGGGTATGGAACCCTAAAATACTGTACAAGATAGCCTTGGTTCGGTTTAGGTTTTTACTCCAAAAGACTACACACTGAAAACTAAAAAATTCGGATTCTATATATAAGATTACATATGCGACGGCGTCACCCTTTGATTTGTGACGCCATCGGGTCGCCGTTATTAGGGTTTCGTCTTGGCCACGTTAGTCTTGCGACAGCGTCACCTTATGCTTGTGACGCCATCCCGTTCAGTCTCTGACGTCGTCTGGATCAAATCTAGGCCGTCTGAGTTGCGACGACCTACTCTTTTAAAACCTGAAGTCGTCACTTGTAAATAAGCAATTTGGCTACTGAGCCGTCACAAAAGTGGTCCGACGGCGTCGCAGATAACACCTGACGCTGTCCCCTTCAATTTTAGCAGCTTGAGTGTTTCGTTTCTTGACTTTGGCTATTTTCTTCGTATATTCACGCCTTTCCGTCCGAATAAGTGTCATTCCAGCATTTTGCCTTCAAGATACCTAAAAAGTGAAAAGGAAAGATATTAAGTAATAACGGATACAAAAGTGATCAAATAAGGGCTTAAACGGCCCCTCAAAAAGGTACATTTTAAAACCTTATCAAATATCCCTACACTTGGTATTTGCTTGTCCTCAAGCAAATGTGCTTTTAGCCAATTAATTTATAAGTTAGGGGTCATGAAGCATTGGTTTAGAACAATCCACAACACATATAAGCCTCGCAAAAGTCATACCAAGCATGGAAATTACATACTAGCACCTCACATGGGGTGTTTGGATACTCACATCTCTTGGGTGTATATGAAATATAACAAGTTGGAAATGGAAGATAAACACTCATTAACCAGTCCTAGTACATAGATTACCATAGGCTTGAGACTAGATCAAACCTCCATCGCTTTGGCGTAAGCACCTAGGAAAGACTATCAAATAGGTCTTTTAAAGGTTTGTAATGTTAGGGTTACGGTAGGGAAACAAAGGGTTTGGTGGGATAGGCTATTTAGTGGTGGCAAGTCAAAAATCTTTATGTTACAAGCATGCGAAGAATGGCGTTTCTAAGCCAAGACTCGACACTCTAGACTCTAGATAACTGAAACAAACAAACATAAATTAAAGATAAATGTAGGATGGTAGCCCGTATGTTTTTTTTTTCAACACTCTATTTTTTTTCGATTTTTTTTCCACAGACACTTTTACTCCACCATCCTCTACGATAACATCAAAATAATAGGGATTTATAGGCACATCCCTACACTTGAGTTTTTATTACTCTAACACTAATTTGACCCAAATTGAAAAGATTAAAACACTTGGAGTACATTATTACGCAAATAAAGGGAATTTGAATTTAACGTTCCCTTCCAGTCATTTCATAAACTTTAACTTTTCCCATGAGTCCCAATCGTCCCAAAACTGTATACAAAGGATATGATTCGACTTAGCAACTTATGCAAGCAACTAGATAATTGAACTAAGGGTTTAGTGTGATAACAATAATGCACTAAAAGTGAGTGCATACAAGGTAGGCTAAGGCGATTTGGGTGTACATTTGGGGGTGGGGTGTAAACAATGCTCTTCATTGATATTCCAGAAAACCGAAACATCACGAGAACCGCGAAAAGGATAGGCTCTGAGGGGTTGGGCATCATGTACTAAAGATGAGTACAACGCAAAGGTGTGGGGGAATTACTCAACCGATGTGGAAGAAGTAATTATATTACGGGTATCAAACAAGGGTTATCCTAATGCCTCTTATCATTTAGTTATTCCTAACTACACAAGTGTAGTCTTACTAGCGATCTCGGGATGCATCACAAAACAAGTTCTAGAATCTATTATACTACCGGTTCACACTCTAAGCATTAAAGATGAATGCTTTAATTCATACTAATCTAAGGGCGATCCTCACATTTTGGGTGGAATTTAAGTGGTAAAGGGTTTTTGTGCTAGTCATATAACTTCCTATCCATGAGACGCTTTTGTTAAGACTAATGGCCTACTCCTATATGTTATGAAAAATTTTAAATTTGGTGCCAAAATTACCTTAACCGACATTTTCTCATGGTTTATTACGCAAATGCAATTGGACAAAGCAAATATTAAAGGATAAGCATAGTTTCAAAGTTCCCGTTTTATTTTCCCTCCCTACACTTAAACTGAACATTGTCCCAAATGTTCCCCGAAAGTAACAAAGTTATGATAATGGAAGGTAATAAAAGATGAAATAAACTAGTACTCCCCTAATTAGCTCGGTAGGATCCGTGTGAAGTGGTGGTTACATTTTTCTTCAAGAAGAACGTTTGCGTGAAAAGCTCCTTCTCATCTTATGTATCTTCTTCTTGGTAAATTAAACCTGCACACTTGAAGAAAACAAACGAAACCTTCGCGTAAAATCGGCGGTAATAATATATATATGACTCTACTAAACTAGGATATAATGCTTGTGGAATGGATGTTTACAGAATTTCTGGAAAATTAAGACCTGGAAAATTCCAAAAAATTATAAGTAGCTCAGAAAACGAGAAAAAGTAATCTATTGTTTTTGCTTCTTCCTGACGCCGTCAGGTTGCGATCCTGACAAAAACTGGTCTGCGATTTTCTGAAAAAAATTCTGGAAAATTTACATCTTTAGAATCTGGAAAAATTTCCTGCAAAACATCCATTATGACTCGATACACGCATTTGACTCGAACAAACATACATGTATATCTTTTAATTAATTGAAATTCTCATGTTTACGTTTCTTTTGAAAACGTGTGTAATTGAAAACGTGTGTAATCCTCCCTACACTTATCCCTTATGTAAAATACCTTTATATGTAATTAAGACGAGGTTAAAGACAAAATAAAGCATTTTTACAAATTTAAACATGAGAACATACAATAATGAAAAGATATATGGCACACAAATAAAAATGAAAAACAAATACACATGGGTTGCCTCCCAAGAAGCGCTTGTTTTTGTTCGAGTCACGAGCTTGACTCTACCCTTATTTAATGGATAAAGGGGAGGTTTTCCCTACACTTAAGTTTAAGTGCGGGTGATAGTAGCAATACACACCCTTAGGGTGGAAATTTGCCACGTGAGGTGAAGGTGATGGGTGATTTATATGCTCAAAGGGGTGTGCTCCATTCATTCTAACCTTACCTAATTTTATGGGTGTAGCGGGTGAATCAAATCTCTCTCCTAAAAATGGATCATCTTCTATCAACTTCAAAAGATTCTTAGTTAAAGATCCATCTTGACCTAATAAACCCGGTTTAAACCCATAATGTTTCTTGTTATCAACCATGAATGGGTGATATAAGTGTGTAAGGTCATGGGTTGCTCCTATATTAGCTTCCACTCTACATGGCCTAGAGTCTACCACCTTTATCAAGAAACTACCCGGACTATTTATTTTGATGGGTGGATTGGGGCCTAATTCAATTCCAAAATTCACATCTAAAGACGGAAAATTGGGTAAGGTTTTTGGTTGAGGCTCAGGTTCTTCAAAATTAGAAACTTCCCTAGGACTAAGAGAGAGGTCATGACAACAAGCATCTAAACCTACATTCTCTAGTGGCGTTTGGTCCAAAGGTTCTATATCAATCGGGGTTCCTATAGTCTCTTCTACTTCTTCCGGGTAAGTTATAGGCGAGGTGTGTTCCTCAAGTGATGGTAGGGCTTGTGGGCTTGGAGTTTCCACCTCATTCTCCATTATATCTAGATCTCCTAAATGTTCATCATGTGTGTTAGTATGATCTAACCCAAATACACTCCTAAGTATCTCAAATCCTTCTTTAGCCATTTCAAATTCTTGGTCCGATTCATAAAAATCATTCTCAAAAATTTGATCACTATGTTCTATTTGCCTAAAGGATTCCTCACGCGTGTTAACCATCTCACAATCTTGTTCGGGTTTAGGTTCCATGTTCTTAAAAACTAGGTCTTTTTGATCATGATGCCTAAGGTTGGATAAATCCTCCTTATCTATTTCCTCAAGTTGTGACAACTGATGGTTTATGCTTAGGAGGCTTTTCTCAAATTTTTTCCAGAGGGTCTCACAAAAAGGAGTTGATTCTAACAATGATCGTTGAATAGAAGCCACACAAGCACAAAATTTATCAAATCCATCCAACCTTACACCCGTCTCCTTTTGGATATCTCTAAGATCACTCACAAATTCATTAGAACAATAAAAAGTAATCTAATCTGCGAAATTCAATTTTTCCTCATTTGTTAATGATTCAAATGCAACTTCACTTGCCATAGCGACAAATTAAAAGGGTTTTACGAACACAATCACAAAGAAGGGGGATAGACTACAAGGAAGCTAAAAATGGGAAAAAATTTTACCTGATAGGAATCAAGCAAAGAAACCTAAACGAGGTGGACTCCTAACTAGCTATTCTATTCCCCGGCAGCGGCGCCAAAAACTAGATAACGCTACACGCGTCGTTCGGGGATCAAAGGAACTTCCTTTTCATCGAGCAAGTTTTTCAACACCCTAGGTAGTGAACCTAATCGTTGTAGTGTAGTATTAGGGTAAGCCACTGGAATTGATATCATTCTCTTGGGTAATAGGAATGCTAGTGAGAAGTTACTACGCTAAGGTTGGGGTTGAGGAAGATTATTTTTTTTTTATCTTTTTATGTTTTTTTTTGGAAATGGAAAGGTACGAATCTCGGGGTTTGGATTTGGGGGTTGGTATTTCTACCGATTACTCTACTTATCTAATTATCTAATCTAGGGTGTATGTAGTCTATGTCTAATTATTGAGTGCTCGTATGATGATTTAAAGATGTGTTTACTTAGGTTTCCAGGGTCTATTATTTTGAAGGTCTTGGTCATAATTTGTTCTCTGTTGGTCAATTCTGTGACTCTGATCTAGAAGTGGCCTTTAGAAAACATACTTGCTTCGTTAGAGAACTAGATGGTGTTGAACTTTTAAAGGTAACACGTGGAACTAATCTGTACACCATCTCTATTGCAGACATGATGAAGTCTTCTCCAATCTGCTTGCTGTCAAAGGCTTCAAAAACAAAGTCATGGTTATGGCATCGTCGTCTCAATCACTTGAACTTCGGCACCATAAATGATCTTTCTCGAAAGGACCTTGTAAGAGGTTTGTCCAGATTAAAGTATGAAAAGGATCACCTTTGTTCAGCATGCCAATTGGGAAAAAGCAAGAAATACGCCCATAAACCCAAACCTGCAAACTCAGTTATGGAAGTTCTTCATACTCTTCATATGGATTTGTGCGGACCCATGAGATTGCAAACTATAAACGGGAAGAAATATGTGCTAGTCGTGGTTGATGACTACTCTCGGTTTACTTAGGTTAAGTTTTTGAGATCAAAGGTTGTAACTCCAGATGTCATCATCAAACTTATTAGACAGCTGCAGGTTCGACTTAATAAAATAGTCAGAATTATCCGAACATACAATGGAACTGAGTTTGTAAAAAAAGAACTAAGCCAGTTTTACGAAAGCATTGGAATCAACCATCAAAGAAGTGTTCCACGTACTCCTCACAGAATGGTGTAGTTGAAAGACAAAATCAGACTCTTGTCGAAGCTGCAAGAACTATGCTGATCTACTCAAAGGTTCCAATGTTTCTCTGGGCTGAAGCCATTGCCACTGCTTGCTACACCGAAAACCATTCCCTTATTTACACCACTCATGGAAAAACTCCTTACGAACTTGTCCACAACCGTAAACCAGATCTTTCTTTCCTTCGTGTATTCGGGGCCTTATGTTATCCTACTAATGATGGTCAAGATTTAGGAAACTTAAGAGCTAAGGCAGACATTGAAGTTTGTTGGGTTTTGGGTTTCTCAGAACAGGAATTATTCTAAGTGTTGGAACCACGGATAGAGTTGATGAAACCACTGACAGAAGAATGAATCCACTGCTGAAGTTAAACTGCGGCTAGTAGTAATGTAGAACCACTGCTATTGTATTGTAAACACTGCTAGTTGTATATAGTCGGTTTAATATTTTGTATTAGATAAATATGGAAAAGATATTTATCTTGTAGGTTACGTATTGTATTATGTAAAGGACTCCTTAGCCTATAAAAGGAGGTCCTAGGTTAGATTAGATATACGTGTGTTTTATATCTAAGGTCGATACACTTCAAGGTTGTAAAACCCTAATGCTTGTTAGAGTATTCGTTATTAATATAATTGAGGTGTTTAAGAGTTATTGTTACTGTTCTTCTTCTTAAGGTTGAATATTAAATTCCGCGTAATATTTAACAAGTTATTATCAAGTCAGTTTCTATAAGGATCGTTTGCTCATCTGGGATCAACAAGTGGTATCAGAGCTTGTGATCTAGAAACTGAAACCAAGAAGAAGTCTAGTTAAGTTCTATTCAAGAAAGTTAAGATGTCTGACGAAACTCACATGGTTACTGCATCAAAGGTGCGCATGCTCAAGCAGGGTGAGTACCAAGTTTGGAGAATGCGAATGAGGCAATACATTCGCATGATTAATTATAACATCTGGGATGTTGTAGAGCAGGGTGATAAGCTACCATCTTTGGGTCCTGATGGAAAACCTCTTGATATCAAGAGTGAAACTGACAAGGCTCAGAGAAAATTGGAGATTAACGCTCATAGTATTCTCAGTATGGGATTACCTAATGAGTATGCTTTGGATTTTGAACAATATGAGGCTGCAAAGGAGTTGATGGATGCCATTGAAACAAGGTTTGCTGGTAATGAAGCTACCAGGAAATCTAGGAAGAATGTGCTCAAGCATCAGCTTGAAAACTTTACTGCATTAAGTGGAGAAAGTCTTGATGGCACCTACAATAGACTTCAAAAGGTGATCAGACATCTGAAGTTGGTGGACTACAAAGTTGCTCAAGAAGATAAAAATTTGAAGTTCATTAGAAGTTTATCACCAGAATGGGCTGTGCATACAGTTGTGTGGAGAAATAAGGATGACTTTGAAAAGATGACTCTGGACAATCTCTACAACAACTTGAAGGTTTATGAGTCTGAGAACAACATTGTTGGTGCATCTTCAACTAATCAAAACATTGCTTTTGTTTCCACAAACCACAAGAGCTCACAGGATGTATCCACTGCTGCCTATCGAATAACCATGGCCATTGCTAACAATACCACTGTTAGTTGACTCTCCTGATGATCTTGAAGAGATAAATCTTCAATGGCAGATGGCAATGTTGACTCTCCAAGCAAGGAAGTTTTTGAGAAGAATAGGTAGGCAAGTTAAGTATGATGGTCAAAGGAGAGCTGGGTTTGACAAGAGCAAGATGGAGTGTTTCAACTGCAAGAAGAAGGGACACTTTGCTAGAGAATGTAGAGCTCCCAAGAGGATTGGTGAAGGTTACAAGAAGATCACTGAAGAACCAGTTCCTTCTTCTGCTTTGGTTGCTCAAGATGGACTTGGTGATTATGATTGGAGTGATCAAATTGAAGAAGGCCCCAATGCTGCTTTTCTTGCTAGTGAAGCTTCTAAAGAGCATAACTTTGCTCTCATGGCCTATGCATCTTCATCTTCTGGTTCAGATTCTGAGGTATCTAATGATTCTAAAAATTCTACTTGTTCTTTTAAGTCATGTCAAGATAACTTAGAATCTCTTAAAGTGATTAATGAGAGTCTAAGAAAAGAAGTAGATAGACTTTCATTAGATAACTTAGGATACAAAGTAGGACTTGAGAATGTTGAAGAGAAACTTAAGTTTTGTATAAAATGTGAGTTTGAGTATGTAGATAAAATAAACATACTAAGTGGTGAAATTGATCTTAGGGACAGAGAAATAAAAGTGCTTAAAGAGAAATTGGAAGAAGCAGAGAGTGTTAAACAAGATGCCCTAGTGGAAAAGGAAAAACATGTTGTTAGGGTTGCTAAAACACAGTATGCTTCAGATTTAGTAAATAAGCCAATTGGTCAAAAATTATTCAAGGAGGGTACTGGTCTTGGATACAATAATATGCCACCACCCTCACTCATGAAACATGCACCTAATGGAACTGAACTGTCTTTTAAAGATGAATTTAGTTTCAACAAACCTGTAGGTGAGAATTGTAAAGTTGAGTCACCTAAGATAGGTTCTGATAGGTCATCTGATGCTCCTACTATTGAAGATTGGGAATCAGATTATGAGGAAGATAGATCTGAATCAACACAGCCTGAAAAGATAGAATATGTAAAGAAAGTTGATTCTAACCAAACCAACCTTGTGCCTAGATTTGGAACATCAATTTCTAGGAAAGTAGTAGACTACAAGGAGATACCTTGGGAACAGATGAAAAGGTACATACCTAGGGGAAATCAGAGAAACTTTAATGGACTAATTTCAAACAGATTAGGAGATGAGTTTCAATGTGTTAAGAAGGCTTGTTTTAAATGTGGTAGTTTTGAGCATTTACAGAGAAACTGTTATAAAAACCAACCACAAGTTTGGAATCATTGGAGGAGGGTAAATCATCAAAACTTTTCAAAGAAAACAACCTCTCATCCTAACAAAAATATGGTTCCCAGAGCAGTGCTAATGAGGAATGGTAAAACTAAATCAATAATCACTGCTGCACCCAAATGGGTTCCAACCACTGCTAAGCAAAATGTAAACACTGCTAAGCAAAATCTTTCCACTGCTAAGCAGAATATCACCACTGATACAAAAGAAGTTTTAAAAATTCTGAATGTGATAACTGACACAGTGGTTGGAAACCATTTTTATGCTGTTAAGGCCTCAGCTAGCTGGCAATGGAAGCCTAAGACCAAGGTTTTACATCATGTCAGCTGTGCATCAATGGACCTAAAGAAATTTGATTATGTTGATGCACAGGGCAGACCCAATTAAGTATTGGCTTGGGTCCACAAAAGGAACTAACTTGTTTAAATTCATGTGCAGGACATTCTACAAGATGAGCTAAAAGACAAAGGAACTTTTGATAGTGGTTGCTCTGGGCACATGACATGGGATGGGAGTAACCTGGAGGATTTTGAAGCTTTTGATGGAGGATATGTGGCATTTGGCAATGATCCAAAGGGTGGGAAGATACTTGGCAGAGGCACAATCAGAACAGGGAAATTAGATTTTGAAAAGGTCTATCTGGTACAGGGACTAATGTACAATTTATTTAGTGTATCTCAAATGTGTGATAAGAAAAACTAGGTACTTTTTGGGGAAACTGAGTGTGTGGTGTTGTCACCTGATTTTAAAATGCCAAATGAGAAATTTGTGCAGTTAAGGATACCTAGGAAATAGAACATATATTGTTTTGATCTTAAAGATGTAATTCCTAATAGGTCCTTAACCTGTTTGTTTGCTAAGGCATCGGTAGATGAGTCTAAATTGTGGCATAGAAGGCTAGGTCACGTTAATTACAAAACAATCAATAAAGTGGTAAAGGGTAACTTAGTGAGAGGGTTACCATCTAAGGTTTTTGAGTGTAAGGAACTTTGTGTGGCTTGTCAAAAAGGAAAACAACATAGAGCTTCTTGTAAGTCCAAAACTGTAAACACCAACACACAACCACTGTTTATGCTTCATATGGACTTGTTTGGACCTACCTTTGTTAAAAGTTTGAACCATAAGCAATATTGCCTAGTTGTCACTGATGATTATAGTAGATTTTCTTGGGTATACTTTTTGGCTACTAAGAGTGAGACTAGTGAGATCCTCAAGAGTTTCATTACTAAGATAGAAAATCTAGTAAACCATAAGGTCAAGGTAATCAGATGTGATAATGGAACTGAGTTTAAGAATGATGTGATGAATCAGTTCTGTGTAGCTAAGGGTATAGAAAGATAGTTTAGTGTTGCTAGAACACCACAACAGAATGGTATAGCTGAAAGGAAAAATAGGACACTAATTGAGGCTGCTAGGAAAATGTTGTCAGAATCTAAGTTACCAACTACCTTTTGGGCTGAAGTTGTAGGCACTGCATGTTATGTGCAGAATAGAAGTAAGGTAGTGAAGCCTCATAACAAGACCCCCTATGAGCTGTTACAAGATAGGAAGCCTATGATTGCATTCCTAAAACCTTTTGGGTGTCCTGTTACTATCTTGAATACCATAGACTACCTAGGCAAGTTTTAAGAAAAAGCAGATGATGGATACTTTCTAGGCTATTCTTCCAATAGCAAAGCATTTAGAGTATACAATAGGAGGACTATGATTGTTGAAGAAAACTTACATGTTAAGTTTAATGAAGAGACTCCTAGTGTTGAGACCAAAGGACCAGACTGGCTGTTTAACATTGATATGCTAACCAAATCTATGAATTATGAGCCTATCATTGCAGGAACTTCCACTAATGTTGATGCAGGTACACCAAAGGATTCTGATGCAGAAACAATTTCTAAGGAAGCTGATTCTCCAAAGGAGTTCTATTTGGTTGAAAAGTGGAAAGCTGGTTCTGTCTCACCCATCATTGATAAGAATAGTCCCACTGATGATGATGTCTCGAATTCTGGAAGCAAAGTTGATCATCATCAAGAAGAGGATGAGTTTTTGAAAGATAACTCAGTGTCGGTAGAAGAAATTGAAAGAAAGAAGAGGCATTCTGAAAGCACTGCTAAGCCAAATGAAAGCACGGCTAAGTATAATGAAAGCACTGCTAAGCCAACTTCTACCACTGCCAGTACAAGTGAAACCCCGGCTGCAAGTACTAATGATGGTACTTACTTTGGACCAACTGCGAAGCCATTATTTGGTAATGAGGAGTATCCACATGATCCTGATATGCATCCTTTGGAAGAGATTGATACTCCTACTGATGATGAAAACATGGATGACTTCTTCAATGCTGATTTTACTAATTTGGAAACTGTCATTCATGAAAGTCCAATCACAACCACAATGATACATAAGATTCATCCCAAGGATCAAATACTTGGAAATTTGAACACACCGGTTCAAACAAGAAGCAAGGTTCAGAACACTAAAACCTTTCCTAAACAAGGTTTCTTTGCAAGGTCACTTTACAAAAGAAATAGTCATAAAGATCTGCAAAATTGCCTGTTTGCTTGTTTTATGTCTCAAAAGGAGCCCAAGAGAGTTGAAGAAGCCTTGACTGTAGAAGGATAGGTTGAATCAATGCAAGAGGAGCTTCTACAGTTTAAGCTTCAAGAGGTTTGGAGATTGGTTGACCTTCCAAATGGAAATAGGGCAATTGGGACTAAATGGGTGTTCAGAAATAAGAGGGATGAAAGAGGGATAGTGGTAAGGAACAAATCAAGGCTGGTTGCTCAAGGATATACACAAACTGAAGGCTTGGATTATGATGAAGTGTTTGCTCCAGTTGCAAGGATTGAAGCTATTAGATTATTTTTAGCATATGCTTCATTCAAGAACTTTGTGGTGTATCAAATGGATGTTAAGAGTGCCTTTCTATATGGCACAATTGATGAGGAGGTTTATGTTTGTCAACCTCCTAGTTTTGAAGATCTTGATCATCTTGACAAGGTATACAGGGTGAAGAAGGCTATGTATGGGTTGCATCAAGCTCCTAGGGCATGGTATGAGTGCTTGTCTACTTATTTAATGGACAATGGCTTCAAAAGAGGGTTGATTGATAAGACTTTGTTCATTAGGAAGCTCAAGGATGATATTTTACTGGTTCAGGTCTATGTAGATGACATCATCTTTGGCTCAACAAATAAGGAGCTATGCAAGGATTTTGAGAAACTTATGCATGATAAGTTTCAGATGAGTTCTATGGGAGAACTCACTTTCTTTTTGGGGCTACAGGTTTAACAAAGGACTGATGGTATTTTCATTAGTCAAGACAAGTATGTAGCAGATATTTTGAAGAAGTTTGGGTTTCATGATGTGAAGAGTGCTAGTACACCTATGGAGACTCAGAAACCACTGCTACCAGATGATGGAAGTCCCAAAGTTGATTTGAAGTTGTATAGGTCCATGATTGGATCTTTGATGTATCTCACTGCATCTAGGCCAGATATAATGTTCTCAGTATGTGTGTGTGCAAGATTCTAAGTCAGACCCAATACAACATACATGAATGCTGTTAAGAGAATTTTTAGATACCTTAAAGGTCATCCTAAATTGGGCCTGTGGTATTCTAAGGATTTACCTTTTGATTTGGTGGCCTATACAGATAGTGATTATGCTGGTGCTAGTTTGGATAGGAAGTCTACAACTGGAGGATGTCAGTTTTTGGGAAGCAGACTAATTTCATGGCAGTGTAAAAAGCAAACAATAGTGGCAAATTCTACAACTGAAGCTGAATATGTGGCTGCTGCTAGTTGTTGTGGTCAAGTTCTTTGGATTCAGAATCAATTGCTTGATTTTGGGTACAATTTTATGCATACTAAGATTTACATTGATAATAACAGTGCAATTTGCATCATTAGAAATCCTGTTTTACATTCTAGAACTAAACATATTGAGATAAGGCATAATTTTATTAGAGATTGTAATGAGAAAAGGTTGATTCAAATGGTAAAAATCCATACTGATTTCAATGTTGCTGATCTTCTCACTAAAGCTTTTGATGTGGGGAGGTTTCAGTACCTTGTAGTTAGTATTGGAATGATTAATCTCTAAATCTCAACTTGTTTTGTAAAAGTTTGTATACATATTGTACTTTTATTCGTTGATCTTAGTATTTCTATTTTTGTTCGAACCACTGTTAGTTATGTTCAAACCACTGTTTGTTTCTTTGTGTTCCCACTAACCATTTTGCAGAGATATGAAAGTAAATCACTGTTTGACTGATGCAAGAGACTTAAAAGAAAAGACATGGTTCTATTATTCGTATTTTATAAACTGCATTCATTAATGCAGTGGTTACAACCATGGCTACAAACTAACAGGAGAATACATCACAACATGCTTAAAACAACCAACATAAGACACAAGCTTCACATCTAACCCCCCACCACCTAAGGCTTCTTAGGAAAGGCCCACTCTGGCAACACTTTGGGCGACCTTCGACCTTCAATTTCCGTCCACACTCTGGCATTTGGTAGCCCCATCACCCTTTCTCTGATAGGTGGTGAGGCTGATGAGGAGGGACCAACAGGTGGTGCTGTCAACAATGCTCTTGCAGGAGGTGCTTGGAGCTCTTCAGTTAGGAGTACAGCAGCAAGGGGAGGCACAACCAAGACTCTTGAAGAAGTGTCATCATCTGTGCTTTCATATGGGGAAATATATCTTGACAAAGAGCCTGAGCTATCTTCCTTGATGATGGCATCCTGTGGCTTTGGTTGAAGTGTTGATGGACCAGCAAATGAAGGGGTAGTGCTCATGGACAAATGAGTTCTCTTTCTTGATGAAACCTCTTCAAACTCCTCTTTATTATCTCTACCTGTATTGTTCAGAACAAAATGCCAAACACTATCATCCCAAACATCCGAGTTTTCAGATGAGACATTGATAGGGTTTGAATGGCTCATGATGATTATTGGTTAACATGATTTTGAATGATTTTAGGAGAAAGAAGTGTTGGTGTGTTGAAGTATGTGAGTCTAATTTTCTTTAAATAGAAGTTAAGATGGAATCAGGAAGTTAATGAAGGGAAGGTGTAAGTGGTTGAGGAGTAAATGAAGTCTTTTGACTTTGGGAAACGATTCAGTGACTAAGAGTTGACCATATTGACTTAGGATTTAGCACAGTTGGCTACCCACCGCTAAGTATATGGAACCACTTCTTGTTCTATCTAACCACTGCTAACCTTAACGATCTTTTCGGTGTTTGGTTTATGTTTATGATATGCAGGTATGAAGGATTGTTGTATACATTGGAGCTTTTGGAGCTTTTGCTGTTTAGAGTTAGATTTAAAAAAAATAAAAATAAAAATAAAAAAATAATTTTCTTGTAATCCTTCATATTTTTGTGAGATTTCACTATTTTTGGCAACGATTTGATTGCTATAAATGTTGGTCAAAATATTGGAGTGTGATGCTGTATCCACTGCTAGAGTTTTTCAAACCACTGCTAGTGGTTTTCTCCACTGCTAGCATATTTCTGTTCTTGGATACTTGAGGGGTTGTTTGGTAACTATGGTGCTAACGTATTTATTCCCCCAAATCACTGCCAGATCATTTAATTGATCTTCAAATCACTTCCAATTGGCGCTCTACATAAACCCTAACCACTTTCCTCTGCTTAATTCACAAATCCCACATCATTAACATCACCAATCACAATGCCGAACCAATACTCCAAAACACATAACCTAATTGCTTATCTGGTAAAAACAATCGATCTGAAGGTTTTCTTGAAATGATTGATTTCCTTACTCACAGTCCTATCCACTTTGCATTAACTGTAGCACCCACCATTCTTAAAGCCTATGTACATCAATTCTGGGGAAATGCTAAGCTTGAGGAGATTGATGGTGTAGAAGTGTTTAGTACTGTTATGGATGCGAATGAGGTTTTAGTTGATAAAGGAATCATTAGGGGTGTTTTGAAGTTGGATGATGCTGATGGTGTAGTTAACCTTTCTGATGCTGATATCTTTGAAGGTTTAGAAAGGCTAGGATATACTAGAAGGGGAGATAAGGTGAAATTGTTTAAAGGAATTTTTTCTCAACAATGGAAGTTTTTGATTCACACTTTATTGATGTGTATGAGTAATAAGACCACTGGGTTTGATGACTTTCCCTCCAAAATTGCTACTGCTATCATATGTCTATCTGAGGGGAGGAAATTTAATTGGTCTAGAATGATTTATGAAGGACTTGTGCATAATATTAGGAAGAAGAGTAAATATTACTTTTATCCAAGGTTTGTGCAACTTATTGTGGAAAGTCAAATAGAAGAACCTGTTGAACATACTAGAGAGTATGAGGTGCATTATATGCTTCCTAAGGTTTTTGCACATATGCAACATCAGAACCCCAATTTTCAAATAAGAGATGTTCTATTGTTCCCTCATATGATTAATTTTCCTGCTATTCCTGAGTTTGATGAAGGTCTTGAATCCCAATCCATGGAACCTGAACCCACTGCTAGTATACTAGAACCCACTGTTAGTGAATCTCAACCCACTGCTAATGCACCTGAACTCACTGCTAGTCAACCTCAAACCACTGTAGAACCAATGCTGTTTACTAGGAGGAGGAAGGGCACCAAGCTACCTTAGGCTGGTGCTAGTGGTGTAGCTCATGAGGCTGTCACACGGGGTGGAGGTGACATGATTGAAAGGGCTTCCACTACTGAGTCATGCTTAGATGCTGGTCAGGACAGTGGAAACATAATTAAGACCCAACCTTTGGCAACTCCTAATGTGGAGAGTTCCTTGGAACTCAACACAGGTGGAGGAATCCCTAGCCAACTGGCTCACTCAGGGTACATAGATGATCAGGCAAGGTCTGATGCTATGTTTACTTTATCCAAGGATTCACCTCTCAGAGCAGTTAACACAACTCGAAGTGATGAGGATAGTTTGGAACATGACAATTAATTGACGGATCATAATCAGGTACATGATGAGTTTTCCAATGAACCACCTTTCGGACCAGTTAACACAAGTCGAAGTGGGGAGGGTATTCTTGAACATTTAAATGAATTGACGGCTAAATGTACCAAGATGGAGGACACAATCTCTAGTGTTCAAGAGTTGGCTGTGTTTCAGTGTAAAGAGATTAGGAGGCTGAAGCACATAATGTTTGTGATGGAGAAGGTGAGGAGACCTGGGGTTGTTGTTTTAAGAAAATTGAGAAAGTTGAAAAGGAAGGTGGACTCCTCTCCAGCTGTGAATTTGGAGGATGTACCCAAACAGGGGAGGAGTGAAGGCATGAATTCAGGGGAGGCTGTTGGTGTGCATATGGATGAGGATGTGGATAGTGGAGATCAGGGAGAACAATTTGTGGTATCTGATAAAGATGGGAATGAAGATGTTCTTGAAAGTTTGACGACTGTAGTAGAAGATAAAGAAGATGAGATGGTGCAGGATACAACCACTGACAGTGTCTCTGCAACCACGGCTGGTGTTATTGAAACCACTGCTGCAGTTTCAAATAAGGTAACCACAACCACTCCCAGTTTAGTCTTACCCACTGCCATTATAACCACTTCTACAATAGTCACAACCACCTCTGATTTACCACCTAAGTCTAAGGAAGTTGAGAAGGATGTTGCATGTACACTAATAAACTTAAGCAAAACCTCATCTAACCCTACACCCATCATTGCACCTGCTCCATTATTTCTTAAACCAAATGGACCTAAACCCTTAAGTAAAAGTTTGAAAATTAGTGAACCTTTGAAGAAGAAGGTGGTTTTACCAGACATAGGAAATGGAAAAGGTATTGTTGAACCAGTTTTGAAGTTTAAGAATAAAGAAGAATAGATTGATTATGATGAAGAGTATACAAGAAGACAGCTAGCTGAAGAAGAAGCAGCAATAGAGAAAGAGAAGCAAGAAGAAGAGGAGGCTACTCAGAAATGGTTAGCTGAATGAAATGAAACACAAAACTATCTTCAAGCTTCAAATGACATATATAATGAATATACTACTCAAGAATGGGCATTGTTATCAATTGAAGAAAGAGATAGAATCTTGAGTGAATGGGCAAGGAGGATAAGTAAGGAGAAGAAGCAAGTTCAAAGAAAGAAACCTCCTACAAAAGGTGAGATGAGAAATGCTATGATGAAGATAATCAAGAATTCAGGCATACACATTACTGAAAATCTAAGTAAATGTTCATTTAAGAGAATTCAAAAGATTTATCAGAGGTGTATGAGAATTAATGAGGATTTTAATCCTATGAATTCTGAGAAGGAAGCTGAATGGATAAAAAAAGAGAGCTGATTCAAAGAAGGAATCTAGTTCTACAAGACAAAAGATTGATGAAGAGGTTGAGAAGAGTGAAAGAATTGAAGAGTATCTTCTGGAATCTGCACCCATTAATCTTATTCCAGTTAGAGCTATACATCCCATTGAAGATTTGCAGATTGTTATTGAAAGGGATAGAGAAGTAGTTGAAATAACAAGAGGAGATGGAAGAAAAACTACTTATTTCAACTTTAGTATTTTGCTGGATTGTTTGACTAAGGGTGATGTGGAACAGTTATGGAAAGTAATGGAATTCAGATATGGGATGTTTGGTCCAAATGGAGAGTTAGCTAAGTTTGTATGGACTGCTCTAAAGAACATGTTTCAGCCTGATCCCAATGAAGAATTTTGGAATGACTGTGAAGTTGTTGAGTGGCTGTTGTACTCATACTGCAAGGTTCATGTTGTACAAACTACAAAGGAAAGGTTTTTCATGTCTGCTGATAGAGATTATCCTTTGTCCAAGAATGTGGCAAGACAAATGTTGGAAGCTAAACTCACTTCAAGAGGAACTAAGGAATCACACCCTATTATTGATCCACTATTTCAGAAGATAGAGAAGACTGTTGACATACAAGGGCCTTTGGCAATTAAGGCTAAACCTCAAGGTAGATTGAAGAGAAAGGAAGATATGTCTAAGGCTGTGGATTACACATCAGAATCAGAAATAGAAAAGGTAAATTAAGATGTGTTGACTTCTGGTTAAGTGTTTGGATACATCCTCCAATTCAGATGTTTTGAGCTTAAAAGAAACTTGAGAATTCTATCTGAATGTATCAAGTTTAGGGGAGGATTGTTGGGTTTTAGGTTCCTCAGAACAGGAATTATTCTAAGTGTTGGAACCACGGATAGAGTTGATGAAACCACTGACAGAAGAATGAATCCACTGCTGAAGTTAAACCGCGGCTAGTAGTAATGTAGAACCATTGCTATTGTATTGTAAACACTGCTAGTTGTATATAGTCGGTTTAATATTTTGTATTAGATAAATATGGAAAAGATATTTATCTTGTAGGTTACGTATTGTATTATGTAAAGGACTCCTTAGCCTATAAAAGGAGGTCCTAGGTTAGATTAGATATACATGTGTTTTATATCTAAGGTCGATATACTTCAAGGTTGTAAAACCCTAATACTTGTTAGAGTATTCGTTATTAGTATAATTGAGGTGTCTAAGAGTTATTATTACTGTTCTTCTTCTTAAGGTTGAATATTAAATTCCGCGTAATATTTAACAAGTTATTATCAAGTCAGTTTCTATAAGGATCGTTTGCTCAACTGGGATCAACAGAGTTTTTGTTGGTTATGTACCAAATCTGAATGGTTACCGAATCTACAAAAAAAGAACCTAAGATATCATGGAAACTATTCATGTCACGTTCGATGAGTTGTCTGAGCAAATGGCTCATGGACAATCTAGTTCTGCACCCGCATCTCAACATTTATCAAGTAGTCCCATTAGTTCTTCTCTTGTACATAATCCCTCACCTGCAGTTCCATATGTACCTCCTTCTGAAGAAGATTTGAAGAAATTGTTTGATCCGATGTTTGATGAATACTATGAACCTCTTGATAATGATCATACTACACCATCAACAATGGCGGTTCCTAATCCAGTCAACACGGATAATCCATCTGTTTCTGTGTCTCTATCTCAAGAAGCGTCTACTGCTGATCACTCATCATCATCCTCAAATCCTCAATATTCGAGCGTACATTATGGTAATGTTACTGCCTACTCTGATGTAGATAACCCTTTTGCTACTCTAGAAGATGCACCATTTAAAAACATTTTCGCCCCTGAACCAACACTTGAACCATCTTCATCAAGAGATCCAAACTCTGCTACATCAGTTCCTCATGACCAACCTCATGAACATCTCAGAAAATGGACACTTGATCACCCACTGGACAATATTATTGGGAACCCGTCTCACCTGGTATCAACTCGTAAACAACTTTCCACAAATGCCTTATGGTGCTTCTTCAATTATGTATTATCAAAGATCGAACCTAAAGATGTTAAAAAAGCAATGTCTGAGGACAGCTGGTTTAGTGCTATGCAAGAAGAAATCTATGAGTTTGATCGTCCTAATGTATGGGAATTAGTACCAGCTCCAGATTGTGCTATGATCATTGCTCTCAAGTGGATCTTTAAAGTAAAGCTTGATGAACATGGCGATGTTCTGAAAAATAAGGCAAGACTAGTGGCTAAAGGATACTGACAAGAAGAGGGTATTGACTTTGAGGAATATTTTGCTCCGGTTGCACGAAATCTTCCTGGCTAATGCTGCTAGTAAGAACATGATAGTTTATCAGATGGATGTAAAGACCGCGTTTCTGAATGGAGATCTCAAAGAAGTAGTCTACGTCAGCCAAACCAAAGGTTTTGTGAATCCAGAGCATCCTACTCATGTCTATCGCTTGAAGAAGGCCCTTTATGGTTTGAAACAAGCTCCAAGGGCATGGTATGATACACTGTCAAAGTTTCTCTTAACTAATGGATTCAGCAAAGGAGCAGTTGATCCCACATTGTTCACCAGAAAGTCAAGCAAACATTTAATTCACGTTCAAATCTATGTTGATGATATTATTTTTGCCTCGACCGACCCTAATGAATGTGACCGTTTTTCAAAGGAGATGGGCTCCAAATTTTAAATGTCTATGATGGGAAAAATGTCATTTTTCTTGGGATTACAAATTTCACAAAGTCCCGAAGGCATTTTTATTAATCAATCTAAATATGCAAATGAAATTTTAAAGAAATTTGGAATTGACTCTTGTGACCCTGTTGACACTCCCATGGTGGAGCGCACAAAACTGGATGAGGACCACTCAGGGATCATGGTTGATCAAACAAAATATCGAAGTATGATTGGATCCCTAATGTACCTCACGGCCAGTAGACCTGATATTCTGTTCGCTGTATGCATATGTGCTAGATACCAGGCGAAGCCTACCAAAAAGCACCTTTAAGCGGTTAAACAGGTCTTTCGGTATCTCCAAGGAACCATTAACATGGGACTTTGGTATCCGAAGGACACCAATATGTCACTAACAACATATGCAGATGCAAACCATGAAGGGTATCAAGATGCACGTCGAAGCACGTCAGGTGGTGCTTAATTCTTAGGAGATAAGTTAGTAAGCTAGTCTTCATAGAAAAAAATGAGTACGTCTATATCCTCTACAGAGGCGGAATACATAGCCATGTCATCTTGTTGTGCTCAAATCCTATGGATGAGATCTCAATTATCTGACTATGGATTTGTATTCAACGAATTCCCTCTGTATTGTGACAACAAAAGTGCCATTGCTGTATGCTACAACAATTTTCAACATTCAAGAGCAAAGCATATCGACATTCGACATCATTTCATCAGGGAACAAGTGGAGAAAAGTGTGGTGGAACTATATTTTGTGAGAACTGAATATCAGCTGGCAGACATCTTCACTAAAGCTCTTCCTAGAGAACGTTTTGAGTTCATCCTCCCACTACTTAGACTGAAGAGTCTACAACCGGAGACACTCAAACGTCTTCAAGAGGAAGAAGAGGAGTAAAGGCATTCCTTCATCTATTCTGTGTACATATCTTATCAAAAAGCAAAATACAAAATTATAAAACTCACAAAAAGAAAATAGAAAAATATAAAATTTCAAAATCCATAAAATATCAGAAAATTTTGAAAAAGCCCAAAAATATTGTTTTTCATATCAATTTATCTGTTTTTCGATACCATCTATGAACTTTGATTTGTCACTCTAAGAATGACACGGGTCTTTAGATGTAGTTCACCCGGACATAAGTTTTTATTTAAAAAAAAGTATATATATGAGATGGAGAAAAATGATGGTTTATTGTCATTTCATGCAGTAACCCGTTTTTAAAGAAAGAACAGAGCTATGCTTCATCCTATTTTAAAACCTCACGCTCTGATTCTAAAAACAAAATTTTATAAGGAATATTTGTCGCCAAAAAGACAAATGTTTCCAACCAAATATTTTTCCTTCTAAAGATTCTTCTGAAAAATATTTGTCATCTAATGAAAATGAAATTGCTTTGAAAATATCTCGATCCTTGTTAGAATCACTCCTAAACTATAATTCAAGTGTTAGTTATTCTTATGTAATAGGTAGCTTATTATGGCCTTTATGTTTGCAATTAGCCTTAGGCTTATGTAGAAGGCCCATAAGCCTAGGCCTTAGTCCATTAAGGAAAGGATGGAAACTAGGAGTGTTGCCCTAGCTTTCCTCCTATAAATACCTTATGTAAACCCTCACTTGAGGGTTGGTTGTTCAAGTTATTCTCTTTCACTCATGCCTTACGCATAACCGTCTTTAATATCGTGTGTGTGTGTGTGTTAGATCCTGTTCAACTGCCTTATCTCTTTCTATATTACTTATGTTTGTAAAACTAGTGACCTAACAGTGGTATCAATCGCCTAATAGTTGAGTGAACGTATTGTTTGAAGTGAGTTTTGGTCTCACGCTTAACTTGCGTATCCTTACCTTTGGCTTGATCAAAAACGTATTTTTTACACTTTTTAATCCAAGATTCTTGTCCTTTCAACGTTATAAGGTGTTAAACTTACTGTTTTTGGCAAAAAGTTTGGAACTTTATGTGTGGATCATTGTTTTTCTACTAGTTTTTGAACGAGGGTTAAGTCCTACGCATAACTGTTTTAAGAGCTTTGGATCATCAAGTTTCACACTTTTGTGTCTTTTGGTGTTATTGAAGCTATTTCATCACACAAAAACTGGTTTAGAAACATCTTTGGGCAAAATCAAAATTACGAGTAATCCTACGCGTAGCAAAACCCTAAAACTACGCGTAAGGTTTTCCTTGGTTTGATCTTCATTTTCGTGGTTTACTCCGTGTTTTCTTACTTGGATAAGTCTGAAAATACGTCGACTTTGGATATCTTTTGCACTGTGACAGTGTAAAAGATCACTTGGGATAAAACCCTAAAATTACGCATAAGCATAAGCTTACGCGTAGAAATCCTACGCATAAGATTTTTCTTACGCCTAAGCCCAGTCTTACGCATAAGATAATCCTACGCCTAACTTTCTACGCCTAACTTTTGTCTACGCATAACTTTAGAGTATTTTCGATACTTACGCGTAAGCTAAATCTACGCGTAATGATTCGTTCCCAGACGGTCAAGTTTTGTCACACAAGCTAGCCACTTGTGAATGGCTAACCGTAACAAACTTCAAACAGTCTGGAACCAAATGCAATGAAGATCAGAGGAGTATAGTGTTTCCCCAGGTCGTTATGTCCCAACGAGCTGTGCGATGAATCACCAAACGAATAATGATCGAGAGAATTTGAATGGGAAAAGGTTATGATTGATTATGAACAATTATACCTAAAGAAAAAGTTTATAAATTACAGGGGCTTAAATGCAAATTAAAGAAAATTAAAAAGGTAAATAATATTAAATAAACGCTATCACTATTTGCAAAATGATGTTTTTGATTTTTCTTTTATCAAATTTAACTTAAAAACTACGTAGCGTATAAAAGAAAATGAGAAACTGAAGCAATATTAATCCTAAAAATATAAAAATGACATTTTTACAAACCTAATGATAAGAGAAAATTTTTAGAAAAAGAAAATTATTTTTATTACTATTTATCTAATTATTATTATTTAAAAACTATTTTTACTTGTTTAATAATACCCTAAAATACAAGAAAATATGAAATAAAGCTAGAAAAATGAAATTATGACTTAGAAAAATCTAAAATAACTAAAGAGAATTTTCAAAACTAATTTTATATTTTTCTGATTATTTTTCTATTTTCTATGAATTAAAAACTATTTGAAACTACTTAAATTGCTAAAAATTACAAATTAAACTATGAAAAATCTGGAAAAATATTTTTCTGACTTTTTATATTTATCTTAACCTAGGAAAAATGAAAACTTATTTTTTTGAAACTTTTCTGATTTAATTGTATTAAAAGCTAATTAAAAAGGCTTAAAAACTGTTTTAAATGAAGAAAAATAGCAAACTGAACTAGAAAAATATGAAAAATTCAAGAAAAGTCTAAATTAATATTATGAATCTAAGAAAAATATAAAAACAATGGCTTATGTGAAGGATATGGGAGCTGCAGTGAAACTGCTTAAGGAATAAGCACTTGAATTAAGCTAGAGGTACCAAATGAGCACCAAATTAAAGCAGAAGCTATACTATGCTAAAACATCCTAATACCAACCTATTCCAGCTACTCAGAACCTTAAGATAACCAGCTACAAGCTATTGAATACAAGCTCAAACAAGAGAAAATCAGTTTGGGGTGCTTACTTCAAGCTCATGCAACTGCTTATTAATAAGCTGATTTAGAAAACCATAAGTTGGAACCTAAAGTATACCTGGCTAGCTATTTAAAAACCAAGAGTGAGCCTGAGAGAAGCTCAAATGAGCTTTTGAAAAGATCTGCACAAACCCTGTGCACACTCAGTATACACTGAGTGTGTGCACAGGGCACTTTAAGCCCATCTGACAAGCTGATTTGAAGCTTGTAAAAAATTGCAAAAATTCAACAAAAATCATATTTAGTAACTTGACCAGCTGAACTAGAAAAACCCATAATTTCACTTGAATTGAACCAGAAATGAATCCATTAAAAATCACCCAAGTTGGGTGAAAACTGACTTTTTCAATTTTTGACTTTTGAAGCAGTTTTGATACTTTGACTTTTGTGAACTTTGAGCTTAATTTGTGGACTGAATTTGATGTATTAAGGTGAAATAATCCTACTGCAAGCTATCTCTATGAATTCTAAACACAAAACAAGTTTTTGATCTAAGAAAATTCTAACAGTTATGAATTTAAGACAGTTTCAAAGTGAATTTGACTTAGAGCTGGTGCAGATGCAATTTGATGACAAATTTGATCCTAACTACCTATATTAAGACTGAGTATGCAATTGTCAAGTGCAAACCAAGGGTCAATCTCAGATAATCCCACTAATCCAAACACCATTTATTCTACTGATTTACTGTTTTGCAGAGCTAAACTCAGATCCAATCTAGACTACTCATTACATTAGATTCAGTAGCTTAAAATAGTAAATCTACTGAATTATAACCTTACCAAAAGCTATCAGTAGCTTATATAAGCTTATTTGAACTTAAATATAAGCTATTAGAAGCTTGAATGTAGGAACTTGAAACTGAATTTTTCAACACTGCACATAAAAACATGAACTTAGATCAAACCTTGAAATTGATGCTTAAAAGTAGGTTACAATGACAAAGTAACTTGAGTTTTAATACATAGAAACAAAAGATTACAGTTGTAACCTTAAACTAAAACATTTATACTAAAAACGACATAAATGAAAATTTAAAACTAAGTACTACTCTTTTCTCTCTTTCTTCTTCCTTTATTTATACCCAAAAAGACTTCTCTCTCCAATCTGAGCATATCCCACTTTCTTTCTTGGCCCTTGGATGCTTGGAACAATATTGGCCGTTTGATCACATTTTGGCGCCAAAATGGTTTTAGCAGTTGGGGTTGAGTGCAAGGGGGAAGGAAGCAATTAATGTTTCTTGGATGTTGTTGAGGTTGAGGGGACATGGTGTGGAGATGGTGAGCTGGAGGAGAGGTGAGGTTGAGTGTATGCAGGTGAGCAGGTGAAGAGAAGAAGAAAAGAGAGGGAAAGGTTTGGCGGGGTGTGTTTGTTTGACCATGATATTTGACCGGGGTATAATATTGTGGAAGGGGTTCACAAACAGGGGGGGGTCAAAAGGGTTTGGCAGGGGTCAAGTCCAAAGGGGTTTAAAGGTCCAAGGGTTCATGGCTTAGTATTAACAAGGACTTGTTTTGCAATTTCTGAAAGTACAAGGACCAATTCTGCCATTTTATCAAAGTTGTTCCAAGGGACCAGAAATGACAAGCTTCAATAGTACAAGGACCATAATAGACATTTTCAAAATTCCAAGGACTATTTTTGCCAAATTTGAAACTTGAAGGACCAAACTTGTAATTTCTCAAAACTTTTGACATTTTTCACCAAAGGACTAATTATGACAAGTTATGATTTTAAAAGGACCTTTGGTGATTTTACTTTTGAAATAAGTGCTCAGTGACTATTTTTGACAACTTTTGAAACTTGGGGGACTGAAACTGCCAATTATGCAAACTTAGCTCATTTTTCATCTGATTTTAAACATTTTTCATCTGAAACATATAAAATGAAATTTTTAGATATTTTCAGTATTTTGATGCATTTCTGAGCATTTTTAAATGTTTTGCAGTTCAGATTTAACCAAAAATGATGAGTATTCACACACTCATCAATCCCCCACACTAAACTATTGCTAGTCCCTAGCAATCTTTTGAGAAAACTTAATGGATTTGAATCTATTTACCAAAAGCCATTACTTCTGGAGTAGCCAAATGTTTCAGTTCAAGTAAGAACTATGGTACACTGATAACCATGTGATTTTGAGCAAACCACCAGCTTCCAACGGATTTGATTTGTCTTTACCAGAAGCCGTTTGCTTCTGGACTAGCCAACTCTTAGATAAATTATCAATATTATCTTTGGTGAGCTGATTACCAATTATGGTTTTTCCACTGCGTTTACCACAAGCCATAAACTTGCGGGCTAGCCAACTCTTCACTTTTAAGGATATGGTGAGCTGAATACCATACAATTTTGGGCAAATTGCAAGCCGTCAACGGATTTGAGATATCTTTACCAAGAGCCGTTTGCTCCTGGATTAGCCAATCATTTTGTTTATTAGACATGGCGGACTGATAACCATAAACTGAGTAAGTGTAAAACACTTGCTCCAAAAAAAATTTGGCCAAAAATGGGGGAATTGGGCGGTATAATTACATGATAAAATTCGTGAGAATTCCCCCCCACACTAGAAATGAATATTGCCCTCAATATTCAAAGTACCAGCGGTTATGCCGAAACATAGAATGTAAAAGGGAAATACTACGGCCATTATTTTAAAAGAGATTTTTTTTTTTTTTTTTTTTTTTTTTTTTTTTTAGAAAACTTATATACAACAGCGGGGGGCAACTCCCCCACACTAGGTGGTACACACGGGTGAAAACCCATGTTTAGCTACTGTTTTTGATTACCGAGTTGCTAGCTTGACTCGACCCCGAATTAATTTGTTCATGGGGAAGCAAAGTGGAAGAAACAATCTCCATCGGACTTTCACTTGAGATGTTTGTATAAACATTTGAAGCACGTGAAAGTTCCACACCGATGAGATATACATAGAACCGGCTCAAAAATGATAAATGAAAATGCCGGGGTCAAAGATAGTGTCTTCATTCCCGAAGGAGTGAAGATGAAGAGAAATCACAAGATATTTGAGGAAAGGAAGAAAGATTTTGATAACAATCAAGATCCATTCTTCATCCTCAAATGTAGACATATCGGGAGGAAGGGTGAGGGTAGTATCATCAATAAGCAAACTCGTATGATGGAGTACACCTTCCTCCGAGCCAATATCATCCTCAAGATCAAAATAGAAATGATCATGTTCCGGAGGAGATATGTCATGAGAGAGTTCACCGGAGAACTCTTCATGAAGAGAATCATTCACATGAAGTGAAATTGTGAACTCTTGTTACATTGTGGGTTCATCACTATCCTCGGTCTGAGTATCAAAGAGTGGATTCTCAAAAATTAAAGTGAATTCAGAGTCGAATTCAAATAGAGGATTAGTGAGAGTTGTTTTGAATGCTTCAGGAACAAAGTGATTAATATTCTCTATTGGACTGTTGGGATAAGAAGTGAGTGAACGATCATTATAAGGGAGACTTTCAATCTCTCCCAGATCGGCTTCGAAATCAAAGAGACTATCATCACTTCCCGATGAAAGTAGACTGATGTGAGTGAGTTCATCGGTGAACTCCTCAAGAAGAGGATCAGACTGTGGGAGTGATGCCTCAGCATACTCGATGTTTCCATAGGAAGCACAATCGTCGCTAAGATCAGAGAAAGTTTCAAAATGATCTTTTGAACACTCAAGAGGGGAAAGAGAATCACACATATGGTCAAAAGTTCCCTGTGACTCTCTCGGGATTGGGACAAGGTTCTCAACACTAGACTTTATGAATTCGTCCGATTCCTTTTCAGGAACAGTGTCAAGATGCTCGTCCCCCATGTTTAGAGAGTGAGTGGGAGCTTCGGGTGTGTTAGCAGTTGTTTGAGATGGAATCTCAACTGCTGGAATATCAACTGACTGAGGGAGTTGAGAAATAATATTCTTAAAAGGAATACTCTCCTCGTCATCATCATACATAGCTGCTTTAAGAAATTGGGAACGCCTTAGAGCTGCTTGCTCTAGGACTAATAATTCTTCCCTAGACTTGCGGGCCTCTCGTTCTTCGGCTAGCAATTCTCCCATGGTCTTTTCACCACTCACTTGATTCTTAGAGTTACGAATCATATCATCAAGTGTTTTCATTGCGGTTTCAAAATCTTGGGAAATTTCTTGAGACAACGGCTCAGGTGGAGTTTGAACCATATGGTGCTGTGGAGGTTGGAAATTGTCAAACCTGTGAGAGTCATGATTGTTACAAGGAAATGGATTTCCTATTTGACAATCAGAGCTGAAGTGGGGACCTCCACAGTACTCACAACAGTAAAACTGTTGAGTCTGGACTGGTGAATTATATGGATATTGGTCATAACCAAAGCTCTGAGCATCACCGGAAAACTGTTCATAGACAAATGTGTTTCCGGATTGACACTCAAATCCTTGGTGAGGATCTCCACAAAATTCACAGCAGTTATGTTGATTATATGAAGATAAGTCGGGCTGTGGTGGGTAATTGGAAAAGTTTGAGGGGTCGTTAAATGAGTTCGGATTAGGATCATAATCAAATGAATTCCTCGAACCACAAAACAAACAACTCCCGTTACGAATATCATTACCACATTGTACACACGTACACCAACGACAGGGTGAACCAAAAAGAGGTTCACCACAACCGACACAAGGAATAAACGATTTCATTTGAGAGTAATGAGAAGGAATCGGTTCATTCAAAGAATCAACAAAACCAACATGGTGATCCGAATGACTATCAAATCTCGAAGAACATTTTGAAAAATCCGGAGGTGGGACAAGTGGTGTGCTCTGAGAGCTAGCAATTTCCACCACTTCCGTTATGGTCTCCGGTTCTGGTTTTTGAGAAACGTGAAGTTTAGGCAAGTCATTCTTGCTAGTCACCGGTCTAAATTCTGCATGATTGCTTTTAACCGTAAATTGTGAAAGTTTAGGATCAATTTTAGACGGCTTAGGAGCAATTGAGGGGTTAGATCTTTGGATAACCGTAGGAGCATTCGACTACAAAGATCCATTTTTACCAACACAAGTTTTCAACATGTATCAACCACCATACTCTAACTATTTCCCTTAAACTTATCCTCAACGACAACAACAACTAAGTCCACAACATCAACAATGGAATCAACAACAAGCAATTTATCAACAACAATTTAATCAACAACATACTCCACAACTTGGAGCAATTCCTCCACCACAAATGGTTCAAACACCGCCAAGTCTTCAAGTTCAACCCTACACAAATGACTTCAATCAACATCCATCAAGGAACACTATGAAGGAACCCACTTGGTTTGCAAAGATGTGTGAAGCTTTAAGCAGCCAACAATCAATTCATGAGGCTGGATCACTTGATAGACC
The DNA here is from genome assembly GCA_019973895.1 of Chrysanthemum seticuspe. NCBI lineage: Eukaryota > Viridiplantae > Streptophyta > Magnoliopsida > Asterales > Asteraceae > Chrysanthemum > Chrysanthemum seticuspe. The sequence continues at coordinate 52,717,214 of BPTQ01000004.1, read as the reverse complement.
TCCAATGCTCACTCCAGGAAACTACGATCAATGGGTGATAAGGTTCTTTAGGTTTTTTGATCTTAAGAAGCCACATGAAAAGTTCTTAAAGAAGGTTATCTTGGAAGGTCCATTTGAGATGCCTACTGTCATTGTACCCGGAGATCCTAATGTTATTCCACCAAGAGATGAACAAACAAACATTGCTACTGTTGCAGATCTAAATCCAACCGAACTTCTACACTATGAAGCTGATGAGCTTGCAATGCAATATATCCTTTTAGGATTACCTAACCCAATTCTTCGAAGTGTTGATGCTCAAAAGACTGCAAAGGAAATGTGGGACCATATTCATCTTCTTATGGAAGGATCTGTACTCAATCAGGAGGATTTGGAATCCAAAATTTACTTGGCTTATGAACACTTCTTGATTGAACCTGGAGAGACACTAGAGTCTTATCATCATCGATTTTCAGACATCATCAATGATTTGGATAAACACAACATCATCATGCCAAGAATTGCAGTGAATACTAAGTTCCTGAGTAGTCTTGGTCCTAAATGGGAGAAGTATGTCATTTTTCTCCGTCAAGCGAAGAATCTGCATCATTCTACATATGGATTGTTGTACGATTACTTGAAGCCTCATGAAAAGGAAGTTGATCGGGAAAGGATTATCCGTGCTCAAATTGCTCAACCTACACATCCGGAAAATCAACAACTTGCCTTATATGCTCAACAAAGTTATCCTCCTCAACAAGCAACTCAACCAACTGCCTCAGTCACACCAAACGATCAATCACAACAACCTCAACAAAATCAATTGGTTCCTTACAACAACAACAATGATCAAGCACTTCATAGTCAAACTAGTGAGGAATCTGATCCGTTCGAAGCACTGCAACAGGGATTTGTTATGATTGCTAATGCTTTTAGCCGTTATACCAATAAATCCAATAATCGTATTGATTCCTCATCCAATACACGAAATCAGGCTGTTGTGAACAATGGACGAGTTGAAGTTCAGAATCGTGGTTATGGTCGTCAAATGGGAGGTGGTCAAGGGTTTAATGCTATGGGAAGGAATAATAACAGAGCTCAATTGGCGGAATAGGGAAATGCTCAGAATGGGTTGCATGGTCTTCGCTGCTACAACTGCAATGAGAAGGGACACCTGGCTAATGCATGCCCAAAGCCAAGGACTAGGGGCAGTGCTTATTTCAAAGAGGCTCTTCTTTTGGCTCTTAAGGATGAAGCTGGTGGATCTCTCACAAACAAAGAACAGAGCTTTATGGCAGATGCAGACTCAGATGATGATATGGAGGACTTGCAGGCCAATGCAGCTGTTATGTTGATGGCTAATATGCATGAGTTACACATGAGTGAAACAGGCCCAGTGTATGACACTGATGGCTTGTCTCAGGTACCCGAACAAACCATCATCATATCTGAACTAATATCTCCGCCAATATCTGAATCCGGCACGGCTCAGACTGTTCAAAATGAGTCATCTACATTTCATTCTGACGATTTTCAAATTAACCTTGTAGTTACATTTGACGATCAAGATGACCTTATGGTTTCCTTTGATAATCAAATTGACTCCGTGGTTGTACTTGAGGATCTAAATAATGATCATGTTGTGACTCACGTTGAACAAGCCGAACTGTTGCCTCATCCAGATTTTGCTCGTTTAATTCTAGATCATCAAATCAAAATGGAGGAATGTTATGCATTAAATAAGGAATTAAAAAGCAAAAATGCACTGTTAACCAAGGATTTTGAATGCTTACAAATGCAACTCAACTTTTTCAAAACTCAAGAAAACCGTGAAAAAGGTTTTGAAGCCGCTTTTGCTAAATCTCATCAAAACGAAAAATATTTAGAGAGACAGATGCGTGATCTAGCCGCTTCGAAGAATGCTTTGTTGTCTGAAATAGAACAACTGAAACATGAACATAAAAAGTAAATTAACGCTCTCACCTTGGAAAATCAAAAAGCTAAGGTTGAGTTGTTAACATGTCAAAAACAGTTTTCCGCATACAAAAAGCATTCAACGAATCGGGTAGATGACCTTCTTGAAGAAATTATCGGCTTGCAAAACAAAATTAAAGAGTTTAAAACTGTTGTTTACAAACATGGTGAATCAGTAACAGCTATTGAAAAGTTTACTTTAAAACCCAATCCAAAAGGATATGGACCAAATCTAGCTGATTACAAACCTAAGCTTTCACTAAAAACATTCAAACCAAATCCTGAAGTTTCCAGTGCAGAATATAAAATTAATGATACGTTATGAGTGTTGTTGAATATCATCGTCAAGAGGAATTAGATGCAGAAGACGAGAGTCGATCAAAATTAAAAACTGTTTTTTACAACAAACCTTTTAATTATTCTAAACCGGTCACTTTCGTCACACCAACGGATTCTTCTAACACACCAAGGGTTATCATCAAAACACCTGAGTCTTCTAATGTTAATCCCCAACCAGATTATGCACAAATTTATGGTCCTTTACCTTCCATCAGTGAAGTAAACTCAAAACCTGAAAATAGAAAAATTCTTAGATATTTTGACATTTTCATGGCTGACCTCAAAATTTTACAACATGAGATAGAATATCGTTCTGAAATCAAAATTGATCATTTTCAATCGCCTCTGGCGCGAGAACAAAGAGACATTTTTCAGAAAAATCTTTTACCTAATGTTAAAAATTTGAAAAGTTGTGCATTAGCTTGGGAAAAGGATGTTCATAAGGAACTTGGAGTGATGAAGGTCATTTTCGAGAAAACCGAAACATCTATTTCTAATACTAAACGTAAAAAGAAACTGTTGAGAAAAGATGTTGATCGACTCTTGGAAGATGTTATTTGTGCTGATATCCATAATGTTGCGTTATTCTATTCTTTGCCACATGCATCTGATTATATCTCTGCTGATAATGTTGACTCTGTGGTAACTGTTGAGAATACTGATAATGTGCTTCAGATCGAGTCTTTAAAAGCTGAAAATAAACGATTACTTAACGAACTTTACAATGCAAAACGTCGTCTTAATTGGTGTGAAAAAGATATTCACAATCATCAACTTAGTTTTCAAAAGAAAATCGCTCAGTTGAGTGCAAAATCTTCTGATCCTAAAATTGAGCAACTGGATGCTCAAAACGTGTCTTTGAAAAGTCAAATCTCAAAATATGAATAAGAACTTGTAACAGTTAAAAAGGAATATGGTGTCATATTTGATTTACTCAATAAGACTCGTCATGAAGCATCAAAGGAACTTGATCACTATCTTGCTCACACTAGAGAAGTCATGAATTTTGCTGGTAATATTCGGTCTGAAAATCAAGATTTGATTCACACTATCTCTAAGTTAAGAGAAATGTTAGGAAAGTATGAACAACTTCCACCAACCATCATTAAGAGATTAGCACCAGTAACACTTAGTAATCGTGAACCTAGAATCCCTACTGCCAAATCACAAGTTGCTAACGTGCTTCCTTCTACTGAAACAGGAATAGTTGCGTCTTTTCCAAACGTCCGTACTTCACAGCCTAGGAGCACTCAATCGAAGAATAGGAAGTTGCGACCTAAGAAAAGATCCATAAGGAATGCTAAAGTAGAAGAACACCCTAGGACTATGAATAAGAATCACGTTGCCTCCACTATAGATGTTGCGTCTGGCAAATGTAATAGAAATAGTGATGTAACGAATGCTAAACCTTTAAGCACTTTTGATATTCAGTCTGATGCACCTTGTGTTATTTGTCATAAAAGTATGAATTCTGATTGTCATGACAAATGTGTTGCTAAAGCTATAATCTCTCGGTTACGGAATCCTAAGAATCGGAATACCTCTAGGCCCACTAATCATTCTAAGTCTGTGTTTGGTAGACCGCCTTCTTTAGATTCTAAGGCAAGTATTGCTGTCACTGTAGCTCCAGTTTCACATCCTAAGAATGTAGCACCACCTAGTACATTCACAAAGACTAAAGCAAACAGTAGGTATAGATGGTAGAAATGGATATATAACACATTAGGATTTAAATGGATGCCTAAATTTATTAATGTGTGTATGTCTACTATCACTGCTTCGGAACCCTCTAATATTTCGGGTTCCACATCTACTTCTATTCCATCTGTGTCGTCTGTGTGTAATGCAGGTGATACAGATTATTCTCTGGATTATTGATAGCAAATGTTCCCGACACATGACAGGAAACCTTAAACTGTTATCAAACTTTATTGCAAAGTTCATTGGCACTGTCAGGTTCGGGAATGATCACTTCGCAGCTATCATGGGCTGCGGAGACTATGTCAATGGGAACATCGAAATCAGCAGGGTTTACTATGTGGAAGGCCTCGGTTATAATCTGTTTTCAGTATGTCAGTTTTGTGATGGAGATTTGGAGGTTGCTTTCAGGGAGAAAACTTGTTTCATTCGTGATCTACAAGGAAATGACCTTATGTCTGGCTCGCGTAATTCTAGTCTCTACACTATCTCTATGCAAGACATGGTTGCTTCATCTCCCATCTGCTTACTTTCAAAGGCAACATCAACAAAATCCTGGCTATGGCACCGTCGTCTCTCACATCTAAACTTTCAAACCATCACCAACCTTGCTCGACACAAACTAGTTGAAGGTCTCCCACGATTCTGGTATTCAAAAGATCACCTTTGCTCAGCCTGTGAACAAGGGAAAAGCACTCGTGCTCATTTTCCTTCAAAGGTGGAACACAGCTCTCAGTATGTGCTTCATCTTCTTCACATGGATTTGTGTGGCCCGATGCGCGTGCAAACGATCAATGGCAAATGCTACATCTTAGTAATTATTGATGACTACTCACGATGGACTTGGGTCTACTTTCTTCGAAGCAAAGACCAAGCTCCACAAATGATCATCACCTTTCTCACGAAAATACAGGTTCAGCTCCGTAACACCGTCAGGCTCATCAGAACAGACAAAGGAACTGAATTTGTTAACCAAATCCTTCGTGAATTCTATGAGAAAGTGGGAATTCAGCATCAAACATCTATTGCACGTACACCCGAACAAAACGGAGTTGTTGAAAGACGAAACCGAACGTTAGTGGAAGCTGCAAGAACAATGTTAATCAATGCTAAACTTCCAGATTACTTATGGGCAGAAGCTGTATCTACTGCATGCTATACTCAAAATCGTTCCATGATCACAAAACGCCACAACAAAACACCTTTCGAGCTTGTCCACAACCATAAACCGAATCTCAAACACTTTCATGTATTTGGATCCCTTTGCTATCCGAATAATGATCGTGATGATTTTGGAAAGCTCAAAGCCAAAGCTGACATTGGAGTCTTTATTGGATATTGTGAGAATTCTAAAGGTTACCGGATCTGGAATCGTCGTACAAAACAGGTGATGGAAACGATTCATGCTCATTTTGATGAACTTACGGAGATGGCTTCTGAGTATAACAACTTAGAACCCGGTCACAACTGTTTAAACTTCCCTCAACCCCCATCATCAGCTGAACAAAGCCCCCAGCTCACTCGTCAACAAATGGAAAGGTTATTTGCTCCGCTGTTCAGTGATGATATTGATGAACGTGCTCCAGGTGTATCCGCTGCACAACCTGATAATATTCCTATACCTGATACACCTGCTACAACAACTACTGTTGAAGATGCACCTACACCAGTTGACTCCAACACAACAGTTGAACAAACCGCTTCTAATAATGATGAACCGGCTGATGATATTCTGAATGAAGTACCCCCCTGCAGATTTTGATCCAAATGCATTCTTTAACCCGTTTGCTAATGACACTGCTGCACCTGATGTCGTGGAATCATCAACAAACCATTTGAATCCTCAGAATCTGCACAATGTATACCAACATCAACCCTCTACACATCGATGGACTAAAGACCATCCTCTGGCTAATATTATTGGCAACCCGAATCAACCAGTCGTTACGAGACAACGTCTTCACACAGATGGAGAACATTGCATTTATGCACTCACTGTCTGCCAATCTGAGCCTAAAAACATTAAAGACGCAATGACAAAAGACAACTGGATTGAATCTATGCAAGAAGAACTCAACCAATTCAAACGTCTTGAAGTATGGGAACTGGTTGAAAGACCAACAGGGGTCTACGTCATTGGTCTCAAATGGATTTGGAAAAACAAATTGGATGCTGAAGGGAACGTAATCCGAAACAAGTCACGTCTAGTTGCTAAGGGTTATCGTCAGGAAGAGGGAATAGACTTTGAAGAATCTTTTGCTCTGGTTGCTCGTCTTGAGGCTGTTCGGATATTTCTCGCATTCGCGGCTCATATGAATATGACGGTCTTTCAGATGGATGTCAAAATTGCGTTTCTCAACGGACAACTGAAAGAAACGGTTTATGTTAGCCAACCCGAAGGATTCGTTGATCCAGAGTTCCCGAACCACGTCTACAAACTGAACAAAGCTCTTTATGGTCTCAAACTAGCCCCTTGGGCATGGTACGATAAGCTATCATCTTTCCTCATTGCTAATAATTGCACCAAAGGTTCGGTTGACCCAACTCTTTTTATACAGTATCACGGGGCACAAATCTTAATTGTTCAAATTTACGTGGATGACATCATTTTTGGGTCTACACATAAAAAGTTTTCAATCACTTTTGCAAAACTAATGAAGAAAATTTTTGAAATGTCCATGATGGGTGAACTTACATTCTTTCTAGGATTACAAGTTCATCAATCACCCCGTGGTATTTTCTTGAGTCAGTCCAAATATGCCCTTGAATTGTTAAACAAATTTGGAATGAAAACCTGTGATACTTATGCCACACCAATGACTCATACCAAGAAACTAGATGCTGATTTACATGGGAAATTAGTTGACCCTACCAAATACAGAAGTATTATTGGGTCTCTCATGTATCTAACAGCTACCAGACCTGATATTGTCTTTGCCGTTTATCTATGCTCCCGTTATCAGTCGCGACCAACTGAAACCCACCTCTCTGAGGCTAAAAGAATCCTCCGATACATCAAGGGAACCATTAACTTGGGGATCTGGTATCCGAAGGATTCTGGTTTTGAACTAATCGCTTTTTCAGACGCTGACCACGCAGGATGCTTAGACTCAAGGAAAAGTACTTCAGGCGCTCTACAATTTCTTGGTGATAAACTGGTGTCTTGGCAATCAAAGAAGCAGGATTGTACATCGCTGTCATCAACCGAAGCAGAATATGTAGCCATGTCCGCGTGTTGTGCTCAAGTCATCTGGATGAGAACACAACTCAAAGACTATGGTTACGTATTTGACAGAATTCCGATGTACTGCGACAATCGGAGTGCCATTGCGATCTCGTGCAACTCAGTTCAGCACTCGAAATCAAAGCACATCGATCTTCGCTATCATTTCATCAAGGACCACGTGGAACAGGGTACAGTTGAATTATACTTTGTGGGTACAGAATACCAATTGGCAGATCTTCTCACCAAAGCCTTGCCTCCCGCTAGGTTTAATGAGTTGGTCCACCGGATTGGTATGAGGTGTTTGACTCAAGAGGAATTGGATGACCTCTTAAAACAGTCTTAAAAACCTGTCAAATACCAAAACATCTTTTGTAAATAATTTTTCAAAAACAAAATACAAAAATATAAAACCTGATAAAACAACAAAAATATTCTTCTATCTATTTTTCTCTAAACATGGCAAGTACATTTCTTCCATCAACACTATAATCTTTCAAAAGTCAGTATTTTTACGATCAAGTGTTGAGGGGAGAAAATTATCACTTAACTGTTTCAAAACATCTGTGTACTTGCATGTTATCATATCCCGGTTGTTGCTTTTATGAATGGTGGTAAACTTTTCTGGCTAAATGACACTCCTCGGACTAAAACTTATAACCTTTCATTATTTTCTTAAGTCAAGGGGGAGTGTCGTCAAAGTTATCTCCTAAAATCTTTTGTTTGGTAACCAAAATGGAAGTTAAATGGCTTTGTATGTAAAAGGAAAAGGTGGAGGGACCAAAACTGTCAAAAGATGAAAGTTATTTTTAATAAAAGTCCTCCACCTAACTTTTTCACTTCACATTTATTACTCTCATCTATATCATCCTACGCACAAAATTCATTCAAGATATCTGTGTTTTTGATCATCAAAGTGTAAGTGTTTTCACAATCTTAATGTTAATACAAGCAAAGGTTTTGAATTTTAAGCAAATCCAACGGCTAAAACATTAGATATGCGTGATTATGTGTTCTACGCATAAGCGTATGAACACACAATCATTGGTGTGTGTTTGTGGTTGAAAATAATGTGTCAAAATGTGTCTTTAACAACTATGATACTACTCTTATCCTCTAAATCCACCCAGAAACACGAATTGATGGTTTTTCAAAATTAGGGTTCTTGAGTCGAATTGGGTGTTTTCAAATGTGAAGGGTTTTGGTCAAAAAGATTGTTGTGTTATGTTTATATGATGTTGAATTGATGATATCCAGGTTCTATAACTACCCAGAAACACTGATTTACTCAGAATTAGGAATTAGGGTTTAAAGTTCTAAAGTTTGGGTATTTTTGATTCATCACGAAATGGATGTTAAGACTTGGTTTATAGACTCTCACAACACCTTAGAACTACCAGTAAAAGTTTGGTGCAATTTCCATGGTTAGAAATCTTATGCGTAATTCATAACCCTTAGGGTTTTGACCTACGCGTATGACTTTCTACGCGTAAATGTTTAACAAGCTTTCATGCCATGATTTGATGTTAGAATGAATATAAGTGTTAAGATTGATGTTATGATGTTTTATTTCAGGCTTGCTACTCGTAAAACTCAGAATCAAGGTCATTGAATCTCTACGCATAAGGATCACCTTACGCGTAGGCAGTTATGCGTAAGAGAAATCCTACGCGTAACTACTACGCATAAGGTTCTACAATGGGACTACGCGTATCCTGTGAAGGATATGCGTAAACAGTGACTCTACGCATAAGGTCTACTCTTACGAGTAAGCCTTACGCGTAAAGTCTTTATACGCCTACGCGTAAGCCCTACGCATAAGGTCCCTTTTCCTACGCGTAACATTTCTTACGCGTAAGTAAGGATCCTACGCATAAGCCTACGCCTACGCATATACTTCTTCTGTTTACGCGTAACTTTGCCTAATCTACGCCTATGCCTTGATTGACCTTCATTATGAATTGTTACGTGTACAAACTTGTAAATAAACTAATCATAACGTCACAAATCCAATAATGTCACTAATAAACTTAATCGTTTGATATGTTGTGAACAATAAGTGATAACATAAACTTTAAAACTTAAAGTTAACTAACTCACGAAACATTTCACGACGTCATTGGACTATTGAACAAACAAGTGACTTAGGGCTCGTAACAATCATTATCACTGTACATTCAATAACTAGACAATAAGACCTTCTGTTGACTAACATTATGTCTTTCGATATGTTGGTTCTTTTGGCTAATGTTATTTCAGATTACGACATGGCTGCTCAAATGAATGTGGATGCACCTGAGGTTCTCACTATTGCTGATATCTTCCCCAATGGCTATCCTAGAAAGATTGGAAAGAACAACCTTAGGGTTGACTTTGAAACCCTCACATGCTCAGAATCTTCTTGTCTCATTGCTGTGGATATTCTAAGAAATCATCCCTACCAGAACATGATCTCACACTGTGCTACTGTACCGGAAATCTACATTCAGCAATTCTGGAATTCTATGCAGAGGATCACAGGTCAAAGTGCAGTGACAGTGACACTTAATCACAAACAAGTCACCATCACTCATGCAGACTTACGGGCTGTTCTTCTCATTCCTGAAATAGAGCCAACTAACTTCTTTGCTACACCTACTGAAGAGACAGTTCTGCAATTTCTTCTTGACATTGGCTATGATGAAGCTCCAGGGATTGTTACTAAGCATTCTCACGTGGAGCTTAAGAACATTCCTCAACAGTGGAGAACCCTCTACATCAACATTACCAAGTCTGTTTCTGGTCGTGACAGTGGTTATGAGCATCCAAAGCTCATGGAACTGCAAATCTTCTGGTCTCTGATCAATAAGAAGGACATCGAAATCGAAGCACTGATATGGGAGGACATGATGCTATTTCACAAGAAGCTTGGATCAAAGATTCCCTATGTCAGATACACAAAGCTTTTGATCCAGAGAGCACTTGGACTTAATCCTGATATACCCATGAGGCTCAATGACCCCGAAAATCACGACTTGTTGTCTGAACCTATCCTTTCTATCAGAATCAAGGAATTGACAACTAAGAAGCAGGGTGCCGTGCTGCCTGATCACCTTCTATCTAAAGAACTCAAGAAGCTTGAAACGTACAAAAGGTATCTAGTAGCAGTAAAAGAAGGCAAAGTTGGTCATCTTGATGAAAAACCTTCAGGAACTCCTACTCGGAGAACCAGAAGAGGAAGTGCTGGAAGTACAGTAAGTTCTGAAAGTTATAGGAAGCTTCCCAAAAGGAATCCTCCTCGTAAAAGGATTGTTCCCGTAAAGGAAGCTGAACCTATTCCCACACCTGAACCGCAAAGAAAGCTTGTGGATGAAAGCTCTGAAGGTACTGAATCAGAAGAAGAGATTACATACTCTGAAACTGCAAAGGATGACACTCCATTAGTACCGAAACCTCCTAGTCCTCCAGCTGAACATGGCAAAGGGAAGACTCCAGTGCTTGTGCCGTATGATCAAAGCTCAAGCTCAGAAAGTGAAGAAGAGCTACTGGATCAATCCTACAGGAAGAAATTTAAATTTGTTAGACACCTTCAAAAAGCTGAAGAATTTGCAAAAGACCAAATGGGTGGCCCCGGAGGATCAAGTGGTGCTGCCCACTCTTCACCAGATCCTGATGCGGTTAATCGACCCGATAAGGGATCTGGTGTCACCACTCTTGTGCAACAACAAAAGCTTGTGGAGGATACTATCGAATATGAGTTTGAGAAAACTGAAACTGAGAAGTCTGAGAAAGATAAAGATGCTGATTATGACAAGTTGCTTCTGGAAAGTCCTACACACTCATAGAAGGAAACTTCTAAACCGCCCAAGGACCCCGAGTCTCCTCACGTCTCATCCTCATCGGATTCTTCTTCTCACTCTTCCCAACCACCATCAAAGAAATCAACCAAATCAACATCCAAATATGTGAAGAAACCACCTCGATCTTGGATATCTCAGACACATGAAAGAATTGTGAAAGCTGTCAAACAAGTCAGAAAGAAAGACATGCTTTACAGGAAGTTGAACTTTCTCAATCAACAAATACAATATCTACATGACGAGAATGACAAGATGCAAGAAGAAAGGAAGTTTATCCAGGAATTCATGAGAATTCATCGTCAAGAGGAACTGAACGAAATGATCGAAGGTTACACTAACAAGTACCTTCAAGATATCGTTCCTAAAGTCACAAAGGAGATGTTTACCAGACAACTATATCCGAATCTTATGCAGATAGCCAAGCAAACTATAAGATCAACACCTTTAACCGTCACAATCAATCCATCTGATCCTGTAGTTTTCTCGGATAATGAATTGGTGGCCAAGCTTGTCACACAAATGTCTAAATGATCCGGGACATTTACTTCTGATGAAGGAAAGCTGTTTCAAGCATTGCTGGACTACCAACTCAAAGAAGCATGTAGATTCGAAGCAGAAAAGTCTAAACGTCCTAGAGACGATGAAGATAAGGATCAGGATAAGAATGATGAAGCTAAACGTCAGAAGAAGTCTGGTGAATCATCTTCTATGTTACCTCCTCTCCAACGGACTCCTACTCAACAAACGCCTCATCCCCGTTCTTCTACAGGTAAACCTCAGGACGATTCCGAGTTACCACCCCTGACTCAGAAAACTGGTGATCACTTTGAGTATACGGGTGGTGACGATGAAGAGGTCCTTGAGCCCCTACAACAACCCACCTCTCCCAAACAAGTTAAGAAACCAGGATCCTCATCTAGGCCAAAACAAAAGAAGAAGAAGGCGCCCATGGCTGACGTCGTATCATGGCTAGATGACGATAAAACAGAGGAATTTGAATGGTTCTCTACACTTGTTAACTCAACTCCCTACCCTGAAGAAGGTCAAGATCTGGTAGACGGTAATACATTGGAGCATGCTAAGATTATGCAAGAAAAGTTCCATGTGAAGAAGATGACGAAATCCGAGTTGAGGCGAATCAAGAATGAAGCCTTTCAACTGTGGAAAGATAGCTCAGAAAGTACCATCGAGGTTGAATATCACCTTGAAAACATTGCTCGAGCTATGTCTAACAACATGGATTGGCTCAACCCAGAAGCAAACGTCGACTTCACTAAACGGGACAACCCTCCATATTACACCGACTGGTCAAAACCACTACCAACGATCGGCCAACCAGATGAACCTAGGATTCCATTAAGATATTTCTTCAACAAAGACTTGGAATTTCTTCTACACGGTGGCGATGGATCAAGGAAATACGCTACATCTTTGACACTTCCATTCCCAGCAGCCATATACTCAAACTGCATAGGCATTGAGGAACGTGCCAATCACTTGTTCTCCAACAACGTGGAAGCATATGACCGAGATGCAATGTACGAGATTCATCATTGGCCGGAACGCCGAAGAATCTACTATCGAAGCTGCCAGGTTCAAAAGTCTCAACATGCAGTGTTCAGTACTAAGGATATCGTTGCCATCAAACATGTTGCTCTTTCATCTAAGTGGGACTACACTTTCCTAAAGAATATCAAGGTCAAACGACAAGATGAAAAAGATTATGCATTCTCTGAGGCTGACTTTGAGAATTTGTCTATCAATGACATTGAAGACATGTACCTTGCCAAAGTACAGGGTCGCATGAGACAATTTTCAACCGAAGTACAACGCGAATTCATCAAGTCACTGCTCATATTCATCAGACGCATAGTCATCAAGGAACGTGTAGAAGATCTTCAGCTGGCAGTTGAATCTTATCAGACCCGTGTCAACTTCACACCACCACAGCTAGATCTTCCTGACATCAACCAGCTCTCACAATATACACTCATCAGCAAACCTTTCGGCGTCGTTTACCATAGTGAACTACAAAGAAATTGCTTAATGGCGTGTAGTGAACTTCACAAGTTTGGAGATCACACTTTGAAGATGGTTAGGGACGGATTGGCATATAGGTTGAAGGACATACGTCAAAAGATTGGGTCTCCTAAGCGATGGAATTCTCAGGATCGCAGGGATGTGAGGAGAATCATCAAAATGATTGATGAAAGGTTGAATAGAAGGGATCAGTTCAGAACTTTGGAAAGCTTTGTTGGTGGTCGACCCAGGATTAACATCATCGGCTATCAACACCCTGTTCGCACTCCTGGCGACATCACTGGACTTCATGGTACCCCTTGAATTGTTTCCTTCATTATTACATTTGGATGTGTGATTATATATGTCTATGGCTTGTGCACACATAACAGTGTACAACCCGTTCTTGTCAAGAAAGGACCCTGTGGTACGCTTCAGTGCCATAATCCTTATAAAAGGAGCGAAAGCTTCTTACTTTTGAGTAAAACCTATCAAACCTTTCATTTTTCAAGGCTTTGCTCAAAAGGTCAAGTACTTCCCCGTATGATTTTCAAAACCTCAACCGTTTATATCACTTGTTGAGGGGGAGTATTTGAATTAAAACTTTGTTCACAAATTGTTCATAGTGGTCATCTTCCCGCAACACTCGAAATGGTCATATTTATTCTCAACTTTTCAAAAATAACATTTTATATGCCATTTTTTAGGGGGAGAAAATTATGTGATAAGAAATATGTTGTGTAAATGCAAATGAATCTTTGTGTAATAGACTTAACCAACGAATTGACGGTACTAAACTGTTAGTAACTCGAAAAGACTTGTCCTGGATGGGTAATAATTTCAAGCTAGTTCGCTAGTAATGTAAACGTGTCTCGCAAAGGACTTGTCCAAGTAGAAAGTACCATTCGAGAAACTCTTGGTAGACATGAACTCTGACGGGTATGACAAGCTTTCGAGGTTGGCCTACACCTTCAAGGTAGTTATTAGAGCTAGTTGTCACCTAAAAGCTGACAATGTAACTCTTTAACTATGCAACGTAACCGTGTCTCGCGGGGGATTGTCTATCTTGAGTTGATCAATTCAAAAGTGCGCGCTCTTCCCACACAGTGCAGATTTCCGTCAAAACTCTAAAGCACATGTGGAGGGGGAGTATTTCTGCTAAAAGATAAAACTCTCACAGTGGTTCAAACATGTTTTTCATTTACAAACCCTTTGAGAGATTCTTCACAACAGTGGTTTTAATGGCAACATAGGTTAGTCATGGAGTTATAAGGTGACTAAGGTTAGGAATAACCGTCCTATGATCTGACAGAACTGGAGGGATCTACCCAAGGACATCACAAATAGTTAGTACTTAGAAGTCCTTAGGTATGATTATAAAAAGGAGAAAATGAGAATCGGAGAAAGAAGGAGTTGAAGAATTAAAAAGAAATGCAAAGAAAAGGGTGAAAAGAAATAGCCCTCCAAATTATTTCAACTTAGGGCAGACACCGGGTTCAATTCATATACTACTGGTTGTCACTTAGTGACACCGGTATTGAAGATTAAAAGTCGTCATGGACCCAGTGACGCATGCACTAAACCTTCTTAGCCACTCAAGTTTCTCTCAACAGAAGCTTGTTTCATTCTCACAGGGAACCCTACGTAAACTATTGGCTTTCTCTTAGAGATCGCTGGTATTGAAGAAGGAGACCCTCTCCCTAGTCTCCGCTCAGGAAGACCAAAACGCACTATTGAGTCTAGAGCCACGACATTCATCAAAAGATCTCTTAGGAACACTTGACATTTCATCACTTGTTGATCAACAAATAAGATCATCAGTGGTTCATATCGAGTCCTTCACAGATCTTAGCAATCTGTCGAGAACATTTATGAGAGGTTCACAACTGTGATCCTCAGTGATTGAATGGAAACTCCTGCCAGGGTCAACATCAAACAGCCCTGACAGCAGGTCACTTCGGTAACTCCCCATGGATTACGCGGAGTGTGTCTCAAACGGTCTACAGTCGTGAGGTGATGCTTCAGTGTACCTCATCGACTCATCTGAACTGTAGGTGTACTTCGGTACATCGCGTTATCTCACTTGTGGGACTCCAGTTCAGGAACGGCCTTTGTAAGAATTAGAGTTGTGTTTTCACACTATGCTGTTAACACTCTCGAAGTTCAAACTTGTAAGTGCCAGAATCCGCTTATTACTAACCGTTTTAAATGTTTTCTTCTTATGGAAGCTCCGGAGCGGGATGATCGTGCAGATTATTCTCATGCTCACGCCAACATCATCACTAATGGAAGTTCTATCCAAAAGCAACACAACAGTCAGAATGATTCTTCGTCAAATCAAAGAATCTACAAAGTTAAAGACTTAAAGAACTTCATCAGTACTGAATTCCAACGTCAAAGAGCGTGTGAGCATGTTGAAGAATGACGTGGAGACACTGTAGCAGCGAAGCAGACCTGAGGCAGATTTGATGTAGACAACAACATACTATCACTTTCATCACAAAGAACAATGATCAAAGAACAAAGTTAAAGATGACGTCAATGCATAACCGTTCAAAGAAGACAATTTCTCTACACTGGGGAGATTGTTCGAATCAAGGCAATTCTTCTCACAAGAAAGAAGAATGTCAGAAGACGTCAGAGCTACTATTACATCAATGCCTTCACCGTTCATCACCAACACTTGAGGGGGAGATTTTTGGAATCACTCCTAAACTATAATTCAAGTGTTAGTTATTCTTATGTAATAGGTAGCTTATTATGGCCTTTATGTTTGCAATTAGCCTTAGGCTTATGTAGAAGGCCCATAAGCCTAGGCCTTAGTCCATTAAGGAAAGGATGGAAACTAGGAGTGTTGCCCTAGCTTTCCTCCTATAAATACCTTATGTAAACCCTCACTTGAGGGTTGGTTGTTCAAGTTATTCTCTTTCACTCATGCCTTACGCATAACCGTCTTTAATACCGTGTGTGTGTGTGTGTTAGATCTTGTTCAATCGCCTTATCTCTTTCTATATTACTTGTGTTTGTAAAACTAGTGACCTAACAATCCTTATTTTGAAAATCATCTAGACTTATCATCTGTCAACATATCTATCACTCAATCAACAATTTACGTCATTGATTGAGGGGGAGAGTGATTTCAAACATATCAAAAAGGATATTTTTCAAACAATTGGTAAGTAAATGTTCAAGGTCTAATTTTGGATAATCATAAAGAACAATGTTTTATACAATTGGATCCAGACCAAGGTTGTGTTTTCATAAAATTATTAAGCATGTTTTTAATCAATGGAGTTTAAAGTCTCATAATCTGATCCTTATCAAAATAAATGTCTTCAAAAGAAGGTCACAATTCTCCTAAAAAAAAAAGCTTTCAAAATCAATTTAAATCAATAGAGATCATAAATCTCAAAGGGTTTGAAAACTGTGATCGGGGGAGAATTTATGATTTAAATTGGATTTAAACTGATAATTCGATAAATGGTTTAGATTTATAATAACAATATCTCCTCCATACATATGCCAAACGATTTCAAATTTTCCATGCACATGTTAAGGGGGAGCATTTATCTTAAACCAAATGGATTGAAACGTGATTGACTTATCTCAAAGTGCAGATTCCCTCTAATATGTGCAAAACTCTTTCAAATATCGATGCACATATTGAGAGGGAGCAATTAAAAGAAAACCTCATACTTTCCCAAAATATCTTAAACTAAGTATTTAAAATACTAGATTTGATCGGGAAAGTGATGATGATAATTTTAGAAAATGTTAATCAAAGATTGAATCTTTCATTCTTAATCTAAGATTTCAAAGTCCTCTTGCCTCCATGTACTAAAACAATTTCAAATACTTGAAGCACATGTAGAGGGGGAGCGTTTCTAAAATATCGAAAACAATTAAAGCTACAAAATGCTTTGATCTTGTATCACAAGTATCTTGATTGATTTTCAAATGGTTTTCAATTGGTTTCAAAGGCGGAAGAACAATACCAAAAGATCGACCAAATTTACTTTATGAACGGAGATATAAGGATTGTTAGGTTAGGTATTCGTTCCCACGATCCCGCCAGAGCCGGAGGGATCTACCCAGGGATAATCCACTAGATAGTGTAGAAGTCCTTAGGTATATTGAAAAAAGGAGAAAAGTGAGAAATGGGAAGAGTGCGGACTGAGATAGATCTAGAACTGGAATAAACCCAACAAGGTTCTAGTAATGAAATCTCGGTAAGCACTGAAGGGGTTGAAGAATGAAAAAGAAATGAATGGGAAAAGGGTGAAAAGAAATAGTCCTCCAATATTTCAACCGCAATACATATGCTACTGGTATCTACTAAGGTAACACTGGTATTGAATACAAGAAGTCATGGACCCAGTGACGCACTGCACTATAACTTCCCAAGCTACTCAAGTTCCTCTTAAAAGGGCTTGTTTCATTCTTACGGGGAACCTATATAATCTATCGACTTTCTCTTAGAGATTGTTGATATTAAAGAACCCTCTCCCTAGTCTACGGAATAGGAACCAAATGTGCACTATTGAGTCTAGAGCCAAGAGATCATCAATAAATCTCATTAGGACATAATTAATGAAGACTCACTATTTCACACAATGTGGAAAGTGAGAATATATTCTTAGAGTCCTACGCATTATCCTTGTGGTATTGCCAAAACATCTGAGTGATATGTTTACACATTTACAATGAAGATGGAAAGCCCTCTAGAGCCAAGATCAAACAAGCTCTTGGTGGGTGACATGTGAGATCTATCCAATAGATAATCATGTGACAACTGGATAGAAATGATGGGGCGATTTACATTTTGAATCAAACCTGGTTCAGGATATGGATTGACGGATACCTTTGAAAAACCAGTCATTGTGCTCAAAAACTCTTTTCTATAGCACATCGACTGTGTATTACTTTTTCAAAATCAAAAGGTATTTATGATTGAAAAATTGATTTCCCTTATAAAACCTTCGTTGTATTGCAAAAATTCTTTCTATTAAGCAATACACAATTTTTTCTCAAAATCATTTTCTTCAATCAGCGAATCTCAATTTGCTGGTTCACTCACTCCGTGTTGTTTTCTTTGAGACGCTCCAGTTTGAGAATGGCTAGAGCAGCTGCGAAACCCTGTCAAGGAGATTCTTCGGAATTATACCTGATCACATGCAGTACTTGTACTGATCAACGGGGAACCATGGTTCTTGCAACCTATTCAACGAAGGTGATCAAAGACACTTTTTGTGCGCTTTATTGCTAACTGTTGTTTGCAGGAATACCCGACGGTTGCAGCTGATCAAAATTTGGGCGTCAAAACATAGTCGCATGCTCACATATCACGTTCATATCAAAGAAATCATGATAAGTGCATATCTTCATCAAGTGACGCTGATATTTTCACTCCATGCTTCTGCTATGCTGCTGCGAATATCATGAATCAACAAAAGCTTCCGCAACTCTAATGAGAAGATGTCATGATCCAAAATGTGAGCATGTCGGTCCAAAAGTTACAACTTCACATGATGGCAAAACTACAAAGGATGAGTCAGAGATTTATGGTGGCTGATGATCTCAAAGCTGGCTCACAACTCATCATCACGTGGATCAGTTAAAGTCCTCTACATGAAAGAACAAAACATGCAGAAAATGAAGAATCAAAGACTACGGACTACAGAGCAATGAACTCAATCAAGAATCCAAGAACAACAAAATGTAATATCTGTTTGTAATTGATGTAATTGAGGTAACCTCCCTTGGGGAGATTGTTAGGATTTAGAAAATCTTGTAGTTAAAGAGTCGGTCACCTCAAGTATATGTATTCGTTAGAAAGCTCATAGTCGTAGTTATTTGATGTTAGTAAGTAGTTTGTTAAGCAACACCATGGAGGATGGATGGGTCTTTACCCACTGTATGCCTGATCCACAGCCCGTAGGAGGCGTGTCTTGTAAGAACCTATAAATACCCTTTTCCTAGCAAGGCAAAGGGTTAGAGCTTTCATAATATCATTTTTCTTTGTCTCACTAAAGTTCCCAACTCTCTTCCACTTTCTCTCTCTAAACCTTATTTTATACGCCCCATTGATTTGTGTGATTGTGTGTTTATGAAAACCAATATGTTACAAAAGGGGTCTGACAAACCTACATATTGATGAGGTGTAATTTTATACATTTTTAGGGACCATTTAACCTCTAAATACGTACATATTTGATCATTTACTATCATAAATCGTTTCTATTTGAGTTTTAGGCACTTGGGAAGGAAATGATGGGGAATGGAGCGTTTTTGGCTCAATTGGCCAAGAAAACAAAGAAAACAACAAAGTCAAGTAAAACGCTTGAAAAGGTAATCTGACGGCATCACAAATACCAAGTGATGGCATCACTTGAAGATTAACGTGTAACTCCCCCAAAATATCGCAATGGAAGATTGCATCACTAGGGTATTACCAAATGGCACACAATACAAGTTATGAAAAATGACTCTAAATGAGGCGTTTTAAATAAGTTATCATTCGATTGATATAAAACATCAGAGTTTTCAAGGAGGTCCTAACATGTTTTGATTACATAAAGAGTACAACATAAATGTTTAAAATTTTTATCGAATGATAATGATGCATTGTCTTCAAAATATCCATGCGCCTTCACATGCCAGCTAATTCCTTTCGAACCAGAAATAAACATGCTAAAAAGTGTCAACACAAAGGTGGTTGAGTTGAAAGTTTTATAAGTAAAACAGTTGATTACAAGAGTCTCGAGTTTGTGTGACAATTGCAATGAATACAATTATCGGTAAAATAGATAATGGGTTACGTTGCTATACACCCATAATGATAAAAATTTTAACACAAGATTTCAATGTTTAATGTATCATGGGTTATGTTGTTATACACACATAGTTATTATTGCACTAAGCTTATGAAAACCAAAGCGTTAACCCAGTACCAATAGAAATTGGCATTATCGTTACTATAATTTCCCTGGTAGCTTTGTCATTTTAAACTAATAAAATAGCTTCATTTTATATTTTTTGTCATGTGGTCATAGACAACCATGGTAGATTATATACGTATAACTCCAAAATCCATAAAATAAGTTACACAATTGGTATATTATATGTATGCAAAAGACATATATCACCAAGGTCATTGTCTAATTATGATATCAGTCAAAATATTTCCATGTTTAAAATATAACCGTTGGCTGACGGTCAACAAATGATGCATCATAGATATTGTTCTACTTAAAACATTAAGAATGCATTTAAAAATTGATAAATTATACTTAATACTTCACTATCACTAAAATATAATTTTATTTGTGTAACGGCTATATCATTTTGTCATTTCAAATCCTTTTAAGCTAAATATCAATATTCAAAAGTAATTTTTCAAGCTTAAATATGACCGTTGGCAAACGGTCAAAATTTAAAACATTATATATATTTTGAGTCATTTGCAAAGACCATAGATCCATAGATATTTTTAAGTTTTGTAGCCATCATTATTGAATCAATTTTAGCCTTCATCATCGTTATCTTTCAACTTGGTCTCCTTAATCTCGATTTTCTTAGATTACTATTTCCATTTTAACCCCATTGTAAGTGATACATGCTTGATAGGTAGGATGTTGTTTTTTATTATAGATGTTGAGGATCATAACTTTAAATATGAATACAGATTCCAAAGTAAGATACTTGCAGAAAGTACCTCCCAAGCCCCGAAAATCTCAAAAGATGGTTACAAAAGCCTTTTGATTCCATATATCAATATACATTTAGTGTTTTGGCAAGTAGTATTGATACGAAAAACTTGTTACCAACACTTTTTAACTATAAAAGTGTTTGAAATAGGTTAGTATTATTTATTAGATGTTCACCTTGGTAAGGATTAGTGTTTCTTTTTGTATTTAGTAAAGGTATAGTAAAAGTGATATTCAATGTCTTCGATCATGAGGTAATTACTGCAGGCCTAATAATTTGGTCTGCAGTATTTGGAGATGGTCGTACCATCAGAATTAAAAGATACATGGTCGAGCTATCTCTTGCTGAACCCTGGGCCATTTCCTTCCAATTTCCACAACCCGTAGATTGGAATACACGTAGGATCTCATATGTTTCATAAACTGTGTTGGAAATTATAGTTGAGAAATTAAGTAGCTCTTTAGCTAGACAAGCAGCTCTTGTGGAAAAAACTCTTATGGAAATTGCAGGTTTCCACAAGAGCTGCTTGTCTATCTAAAAAGCTATTTAATTTCTCAACTTCAATTTCTAACATAGTTCCTGTAACATTTGAGAGCCTACATGTATTCGAATCTATAGGCTTTGTAAATTGGAAGGAAATGGCCCAGGTTTCAATCGGGCATAGCTCGACCACGCCTCTTTTGGTTTCGATGTTACATCTCCAAATACTGTAGATCAAGTGCTTGGGCCTGCAATAATTACCTCATGATCAAAGACATTGAATGTCATTCTTACTCTACCTATATTAAATATTAAAATTACCCAATTAATTACCAAGGTGAAAATCTAATAAAGACAACTAACCATATTCAAAATTTTTTCTAGTTAAGAAATGTTGGTAGCTAGTGTTTCATATGAGTACGACATACCAAAAAAATTGAATGCATATTGATATTTGGAATTGGAAGAGATATTGTTACCTTCTTTAGAGACTTTCTGGGCGTGGGCAATACTTTCTGCAAGTATTTTACTTTGATTTTGTATTCATATATAAAATTATGATCCTAAACATCTATAATAAAATAAAACAAAATCCTACCCATTAATCATGTATCACTTACAATGAGGTTAAACTTGAAATAGTTTCCTCATAATCGAGATTAAGGAGACCAAGTTGAAAGAGAATGATAGCGAAGGCTAAAGAGTGATACAATAACGATGGCTTCAAAACTTAAAATTATCTATGTATGTATCGCCTTAGGAAAATGACTAAAAACATATATAATGTTCTAAATTTGGAACGTTAGTCACCAATCATATATAAGCTTGAAAGAAATACTTTTTTATATTAATATTAAGCTTAAAAGGATTTGAAATGACAAATTGATATAGCCGTTAGACAAATAAAAGTATCTTTTGCAGATATTGATGTAGTAGGTTTAACTTACCAATTTTTAAATGCATACTTAACGTTTTAAGTCGAACAATATGTATAATGTTCAATTGCTGACCATTAGCCAACGATCATATTTTACACGTGAGTATGTTTTTGACTGATATCATGATTAGAGAACAACCTTGATGATATATTTCTTTTGAATATATTGCATGAAGTTTTAAATCAAGTCCTAAATTTATGATAGCCGACTTAACCTAATAGACTATTACTTACGGGCAGTGTGTCCGGTCACTCCTACCTAGTTTGGTAAGTATGGGTCATTCGCAAGGAGTAGTTAAACTTCATAGCTAACTTAATGGACTCTATACAATTTAAAAAGGGTGGGGGGGGGGTTCAATCTGAGAGATTGACACAATTTTATTAATTAAGCTATTAAAAACACTAAAGTAAATTAAACTAATTAATAATGGTTGTGATCAAATAAAGAAGAAAGTGTTAATCATATTAATCATATCATATTTTATTGATCCGTTTATAAGTGAAATGCTCTAATTGTTGGATTTTAAACATATTATGACCAAATAAAATGAACATATAATCACAAATAAACGCAACTGAAACAAGATCAAGCCAACTATAGACAAGCACCGGGGAAGAATATGAAGTAAACCAGGAGCTTTTTGTAACCACGAGTTAGGCCATATCCAAGCTCCATCAGACGTCAAGTCAGCCACACAATTTTGTAGGTGAAACCCCTCCCTCGTAATGTCTCTTGGAGCTAAAAATCCGATTATAAGGCATTAAGTGCACCATGAATCGTGCCAAATCGAATTTAAGCACCCATTATCCAATTGTTGCCAAAAGTGTGGTTTAACAAGCTCATTAATTGAAAGAAGTTTTCTCCATCCCCAACTCATACCCCCCTTCAGAGGGATATCCCAAAAAGTGTGTGCCTTTAGTTTGTACGTATGAACCTATTTAACCCAAAGCGATTCTTTATTAGAGACAATATTCCAAATATGAGTTGTCATCAAAGCAATGTTAAACATTTACAGGTTACGAATGCCAATACTACCTTCACATTTGAGAAGACAAATATCTTCCCAAGCAACTTTAGCTCTACCTTTCTTAAGATTTCCATTACACCAAAGAAAACCGCGAATAAGCTAATAAATATCATGAATGATGCCCTTAGGAAGGATAAAAACTAAAGCCCAATTAGTAAGCATAAAAACAAGAATGGATTTACCAAGTTGTGCCCTTCTTGCAAACAAAAATTAATTGTTCTTCCAATCACCAATGCGTTTTTTTATCTTTTTCTACAAGGACTATACAATCCTTACCAACACTACAAGCCCAATTACTTTTTTATTTATAGTTGGATTAAACAATAATGGGACAAAGGCGATTAACTCTTGCCACGTCAAAGACTATCCATAATATGCCTACAATAGGTGGATTAAAAAAGTTTTTGAATTTAATAAGAAAATTAAAAGTTGAGTGCCTACAAATATGGCAAGTTAAATGCTTTTTATAGAAAATTAGCCCTTAAGTATAATATACCAATTTTTAAATGCATACTTATTGTTTTAATCTCATAGATTGAAACAATTTTAATAATTAAGCTATCAAAAACAATAAACATATAATCACAAGTAAACACAACTGAAACAAGATCAAGCCGACTATTGATAAGCACCGGGGAAGAATATGAAGTAAACCAGGAGCTTTTTGTAACCACGAGTGAGGCCATATCCAAGCTCCATTAGACGTAAAGTCAGTCACACAATTTTGTAGGTGAACCCCCTCTCTCGTAATGTATCTAGGAGTTAAAAATCCGATTAGAAGGCATTAAGTGCACCACGAATCATGCCAAATCAACTTTAAGCAACCATTACCAAATTGTTGCCAAAAGTGTGGTTTAACAAGCTCATGAATTGAAAGAAGTTTACTCCATCCCCAACACATGTCCCCCTTCGGAGGGATATCCCAAAAAGTGTCCCTTTAGTTTGTACGTGTGAACCTATTTAACCCAAAGTGATTCTTTATTAGAGACAATATTCCAAGTATGAGTTGTCATCAAAGTAATGTTAAACATTTACAGGTTACGAATGCCAAGACTACATTCACATTTCAGAAGACAAATATCTTCCCAAGCAACTTTAGCTCTACCTTTCTTAAGATTTCCATTACACCAAAGAAAACCGTGAATAAGCTAATGAATATCATGAATGATGCCCTTAGGAAGATAAAAACTGAAGCCCAATTAATATTCATAGAAACAAGAATGGATTTACCAAGTTTTGCCCTTCCTGCAAACGAAAAATAATTGTTCTTTTAATCACCAATCCGTTTTTTTTAATCTTTTTCTACAAGGACTATGCAATCCTTATCAATACTACAAGCCGAATTACTTTTTTATTTACAGTTGGATTAAACAATAACGGGACAAACGTGATTAACTCTTGCTACGTCAAAGACTCTCAATAATATGCCTACAATAGGAGGATTAAAAAAGTTTTTGAATTTAATAATAAAATTAAAAGTTGAGTGCCTAAAAATGTGGCAAGTTAAATGCTTTTTATAGACATTTAGCCCTTAATTATAATTGATGCGCGTACGAAGCGCGTTCGGGGTCAAAGGAACTTCATCGTTGTAATGTACTATTGGGTAAGCCTCGGGGATTGATATCGTTCTCTAGAGGAATAGGAATGCTAGTAAGAAGTGTACTACGCTAAGTTTGAGGTTGAGGAAGATTCTTTTTTATCTTTTTATATTTTTTTGAAAGCTAAGGGTAAAATCTCGGGGCTTGGATTTGGGGGTGGTACTTCTACCGATTACTCTACTATCTAATTATCTAATTATCTAATTCTACGGGTAGTCTTATGTCTATTGATGTGTGCTCGTATGATGATTAAAAATGTGTTTACCTAGATACTATTACTCCCTAGTTATCTTTTATTGTAGGTTGAATAGTCACGTCCTTATTCTTAACGCGTTGTGTTTCCTAGAGTCGTAGGGTGTGCCTATGCTCTAACTCTTTGAAGTCACCCTTGAGTGTAGTAAACGAAATCCACTAAGTCATTCATAAACTATCAAAGATTCATCAAGCATTAAACATAATGATAGCCTAGTCGCACTCCTAAGCCAATTACAATTAAGATAAGAGACAACCTAACAATAATTAATAACTAGGTTTCATAGATCTAAGCAAACACACAAGAAATTTAGCCGGACATGTTAAATAAGCAAGCATACACACATTCAATGGAAGACATAATGAAATTAATAAAGTAAAACACTTATCTTAATGTGTAAAATAGGGTTTGGGACCCTAAGATACTATCCAAGTTGGACTAAAAACATTTAGGGTTTTTACTCCAAAAGTCTACCTCTTCAAATTCTGAAAATTCGATTTCTATATTTAAATTTATACTTACGACGGCATCGCCGTATAGGTGGGACGTCGTCAGATCGCCGTCATTAGGGTTTTCGTCTTGGCCAAGTTATCGTTGGGACGGCATCACCTTGTAGTTGTGACGCCGTCGGGCTTCAGCAGGGACCTCGTCTTATTCTGGATCTGGGCCGTCTGAGATGAAAAGTCTTAGTGACGCCCTTCCTCTTCATAGCCTGACGCCGTCAGGTGTATTTTAGCAAACGGTCTACTGAGTCGTCAAGTGTATTTTAATTAAATCCGTAGAAAGGGACTGTGTCGCCCTTAAGTTGGGACGCCGTCAGCTTCAGTTTCAGCAGCTTGAGTGTCTTCGATCTTGACTTAGCCATTTTCTTCATGTTTTCACTCCTTTTCGTCCAAATATGCATCATTCCAGCATTTTACTTCCAAGAGACCTAAATTTGAAAATGTGTGCAATATATTGGGAACGGGATCTTCAGAAGGAGATTGGTCTTATGAAAACAGTTTTTGAGAAAACAGAAACATCGATTTCAAATACTAAACGTAAAAAGAAAATGTTAGGAAATCATGTTGATCGACTCTTGGAAGATGTTCTTAGTGCAGATACCATCAATGTTGTGTTGTTACATACGGTTTCATATGCATTTGATAATATTGATGTTGATTTTGTTGCAAATGTTAAGAATATCGATAATGTGCCTCAAATCGAGTCCTTGAAAATTGAAAATGAGCGTTTGTTAAATGAGCTTTCGAATGCAAAACATTGTCTTCAATGGTGTCAAAAAGATTGTCAAAATCGAGAACTTGCTTGGCAAAATAAAATCAACCAGTTGCGTGCAAAATATTTTGATCCAAAACTTGAGCAACTGGATGATGAAAACGTGTTTGTAAAAAGTCAAATTTCTAAATATGAACAAGAAATTGCCAAAGTCAAAACTGAATATGGTGTCATATTTGATTTGCTCAAAAAGACTCGTGCTAAGGCATCACAAGAACTTGATAATCATCTTGCATACACTAAAGAAGTCTTAAACATTAGTGGAAATGTTCGCTTTGAAAATCAAGAATTTTTGCACACTATTGCTGAGTTGAAAGAAAAGCTAGGAAAGTATGAACAAGATAAGATTAGTAACACTAATGTCCTTGCACCTGGAATGTTTAAAATTGACACTAGAACGCCTAGTGACAAACCAAAATATACTAATGTGCTTCCTTCCACTGATACAAGAATAGTTGCCTCTTTTCCCAACGTTAGCACTTCACAGCTTAAGAGCAAAAACAGGAAGAATAGGAAGTTGCAGCGTAAGAGAAGAATAATAAAGACCTCTGAAGTAGAAGAACACCTTAGGACTTTGAATAACACTCAAGTTGCACCCACTTTAGACATTACGTTAGACAAATGTAATAGAAAAAGTGATGTAACGAATGCTGAAACGTTAAGTACTATGAATGTTATGTTTGAAGCATCTTGTATTGCTTGTCGTAAAAGCATGTTTTCTGGTTGTCATGATAAATGTGTTTCTAAATCTATCTTATCTCGTAAGCGGAATAATAGAAAACGGATTACCTCTAGGCCCACTAATGCTTCTAAGTCTGTGCTAGGTAAACCGCCCTCTAGTGTTTCTGCTACAATCATTGATGTACCCATAGAACCCACTTCACCTCCTAGGAAGAAATTATCACCTAGTGCATTCACTAAGACCAAAGCTAAGACTAGTTGGACTTGGCAGAGATGGTTACAAAACACACTCGGATTTAAATGGATTCTCAAAATCATTAACATATGTGTGTCTGCTGTCATTGTAACAGAACCCTCTAACTCTTCGGGTTCCACCTCTACTTCTATTCCACCTGTGTCGCCTGTGTGTAATGCAGGTGATACAGATCAACCTCTGGATTGTTGATAGCGGATGTTCCCAGCACATGACATGTAATCTCAAACTGTTATCAAACTTTGTCTCAAAGTTCATCGGCACTGTTAGGTTCGGGAATGATCACTTCCCAGCTATCATGGGCTACGGAGATTACATCAATGGGAACATCGTAATTAGCAGAGTTTATTATGTGGAAGGTCTCGGTCACAATCTCTTTTCAGTCGGTCAGTTTAGTGATGGTGATTTGGAAGTTACTTTTAGGGAGAAAACTTGTTTCATTCGTGATCTACAAGGAAACGATCTTATGTCTGGAAACCGCACATCAAGCCTTTACACAATCTCCATGCAAGACATCATTGCTTCATCTCCCATATGTCTACTTTCTAAGGCAACATCAACAAAATCTTGGCTATGGCACCGTCGACTTTCACATTTAAACTTTCAAACCATAACCAATCTTGCACGATACAAACTTGTTGAAGGTCTTCCAAGATTTTGGTATTCTAAAGATCATCTATGCTCAGCTTGTGAACAAGGGAAAAGCACTCGTGCTCACTTTCCTTCAAAGGTTGAACACATCTCTCAGCATGTGCTTCATCTTCTTCACATGGATTTGTGTGGCCCGATGCGTGTGCAGACGATCAATGGCAAACACTACATTCTTGTAATTGTCGATGACTACTCAAGATGGACTTGGGTTTATTTTCTTCGAAGTAAAGATCAAGCTCCACAGATGATCATCACCATTCTTACAAAAATTCAAGTTCAGCTCCGGAACACAGTCAGACAGATCAGAACAGACAAAGGAACTGAATTTGTGAATCAAACTCTTCATGAATACTATGGGAAAATATGAATTGAGCATCAAACATCAATTGCACGGACACCAGAACAAAATGGAGTTGTTGAAAGACGAAACCGTATGTTAGTGGAAGCTACAAGAACGATGTTGATAAATGCAAAACTTCGAGATTACTTATGGGCTGAAGCCGTGTCAACTGCATGCTACACTTAGAACCGTTCTATGATAACCAAACGCCACAAAAAACACCTTATGAGCTTATCCATAACCGCAAACTGAATCTCAAACACTTTCATGTATTTGGTTCTCTCTGTTACCCGAATAATGATCGTGATGACTTTGGAAAGCTCAAGGCTAAAGCTGACATCAGAGTCTTCGTTGGATACTGTGAAAATTCTAAAGGATACCGAATCTGGAATCGTCGTACAAGGGAGATTATGGAAACGATTCATGCTAATTTCGAAGAGCTTATAGAGATGGCTTCTGAGAAAAACAGCTTGGAACCTGGACATAACCGTCTAAACTTCCCCCAAACCCCATCATCAGCTAAACCAAGCTTACAGCTTACTCGTCGTCAAATGGAACAACTATTTTCTCCTCTGTTTAGTGATGATATTGATCAACGTGCTCCAAATGTATCAAATGTTTCCGCTGCTCAACCTGATAATAATCCAATCCCTGATACACCTAAAGCAACAACAACTGTTGCTGAAGCACCTCCAATTGATTCTACAACAACCGCTGAACAAACCGCATCCAATGACGTTGCACCAGCTGATGATCTTCTGAATCATGATGTACCTACACCAGCATATTATGATCCAAATGCGTTCTTTAACCCTTTCACTAATGAAACTGCAACTTTAGATATTGCAGAATCATCTACAAGGCATTTGAACCCACCTAATCTGCATAATACATATCAACATCAACCCTTCACACATCGTTCGACTAAGACCATCCTCTTGTAAACATTATTGGAAACCCGAATCAACCAGTCGTAACTAGACAACGCCTTCAGACTGACGGTGAACATCGCATTTATGCACTTACCATTTGTCAATCTAGATTGAATCCATGCAAGAAGAACTGAATCAGTTTAAACATCTTGAAGTATGGGAATTGGTTGAACAACCAACAGGGGTCTACGTCATTGGTCTTAAATGGATTTGGAAAAACAGTTTAGATGCTGAGGGCACGATTATCAGAAATAAGTCATGTCTGGGGGCTAAGGGTTATAGACAAGAAGAGGGGATTGATTTCGAGGAATCATTCGCACCGGTTGCTAGACTTGAGGTTGTATGAATTTTTTTGGCATTCGCGGCTCACATGAACATCACGGGTAATCAGATGGATGTCAAAAGCGCGTTTTTGAATGGTAAACCGAAGGAAACGGTATATGTTAGTCAACCAGAAGGATTTGTTGATCCAGAGTTCCCCAATCACGTCTACAAACTGAACAAGGCTCTCTATGGTCTCAAACAAGCCCCTTGGTCGTGGTATGATGAGTTATCATCCTTTCTTCTATCCCATAATTTTCTCAAAGGATCGGTCGACCCAACACTGTTTATACAATATCACGGGGCACGCATTTTAATTGTTCAAATTTATGTGGATGACATCATTTTTGGGTCAACCTATAAAAAGTACTCAAACGCTTTTTCAAAACTTATGAAAACACATTTTGAAATGTCAATGATGGGTGAACTTACGTTCTTTTTAGGACTACAAGTTCATCAATCACCCCATGGTATTTTCTTAAGTCAGTCTAAATATGCTCTTGAAATTTTAACCAAACATGGAATGCAAAGCTGTGATACCTATGCCACACTAATGGCACATACCAACAAACTGGACGCTGATTTGCATGGGAAATTAGTTGACCCTACCAAATATCGAAGTATTATTGGGTCTCTCATGTATCTAACAGCCAGTAGACCTGACATTTTATTTTCTGTATATCTTTGCTCCCGTTATCAGTTGCGACCAATTGAGAAACACCTCTCTGAGGCTAAAAGAATCCTCCAATACGTCAAGGGAACCATTAATTTGGGGATCTGGTATCTGAAGGATTCTGGTTTTGAACTAATAGCTTTTTCAGACGCTGATCATGCAGGATGCTTAGATTCTCAGAAAAGTACTTCAGGTGGTTTGCAATTCCTTGGTGATAAATTGGTGTCATGGCAATCGAAAAAGCAAGATTTTACATCGCTGTCCTCAACAGAAGCAGAATATGTAGCCATGTCGGCGTGTTGTGCTCAACTCATTTGGATGAGAACACAACTCAAAGATTATGGTTACGTATTTGACATAATCCCGGTGTACTGTGACAATCGAAGTGCTATTGTGATCTCGTGCAACACTGTTCAACATTCGAAGTCCAAGCACATCGATCTTCAATATCATTTCATAAAGGAGCATGTGGGAAAGGGTACCGTTGAATTATATTTTGTAGGTATTGAACACCAACTGGTGGATCTTCTCACCAAAACCTTAGCTCCTACTAGGTTTACTGATTTGATCCACCAGATTGGCATGAGGTGTTTGACTTCAGAGGAACTGGACGAACTTTTAACACATTCTTAAAACCAGTCAAACACCAAAACCTTTTTTGTAAATAAATTTTTCAAAAACAAAAACAGAAAAATATAAAATCTGATAAAACTCAAAAATATTCTTCTATCTAATTTCTTTCAAACATTGCAAGTACAGATCTTCCGTCAACACGTTGTTCTATCAAACATTTCATAATTTTCCCGGAAAAGTGTTGAGGGGGAGAATGTAAATGTTTTTCAGTTTCATAAAACCTCGTACTTGCAAGTTACCTAAATTGGTTGTTTCTTTGAAAATGGTGGATATGTTTCTTGTTTTACACTCTCCTCGGACTCGAATTTGTAAAATTTCATCATTTCTAAAGTCGAGGAGGATTGTCGTCAAGTTTCTTTTCAAACAATCACGTTTTGCTAAAACCAAAGTGGACGTTATGGGTCTTGGTTGAAAATTCTTATGGTGGAGGGATCATTCTTGTCAAAACTGAAAAGTTACATTTAGTAAAACCCTTCACCTAACTAATTTCACACATTTATTACAAACATTTACTTCATGAACCAACCTAATCCATGCCTAACATTCAATTCATAAATCCGTGCTACAAAACTTGAATTTGTAAGTTGTTATTGCTTTGTTTAGTGATTTCAAACATTGGTCTTAAACAACTTTCAAAACCAATGGTTTGATTTTATGATATGAGTGATTTTGTGTTCATACGCATACGCTTATAAACATGATATTGGATAATGATGTTTTTGTGAAATGGGAAGTGTTAAAAAAGTTCTTATATCAATCCTAAACCTGTTTCAAACAACAAATCCAACCCAGAAACAGTTTTCAATCATTTTTGAAAATTAGGGTTTATGCGTGGATTTGGGTATTTTCATTTGTGAGTGTTTGAGGTTAATTGGATGCTTAGGAGACGTTTGTTACATGCTTAATTGACTAAATGCACCTCTGATTCTTACCCAGAAACAAAAAATTTGAAAAATTAAGCTTTAGGGTTTAACTATGCGTAATATTGGGTATTCTTGATTCTTGGTGTATTTGATGTTAAAACCTTTTGGAAACTACTCATTTAGCATCTAAGATAACACAGAAAACGTTTGGTTGATTTCCCATGGTTAAATTTCTTACACGTAG
Source organism: Chrysanthemum seticuspe (assembly GCA_019973895.1). NCBI lineage: Eukaryota > Viridiplantae > Streptophyta > Magnoliopsida > Asterales > Asteraceae > Chrysanthemum > Chrysanthemum seticuspe. Next base: position 52,685,274 of record BPTQ01000004.1, on the reverse strand, counting down.
GATTTGAATATTAGGGTTTATGTCTACTCATAAAACTGACCTACGCGTAACTGGATTTTACTTGTGATACCATGTGATGCTGAAAGTGATTGCATAACTTGTTAAAATGAGTGTTATGATTGATCTATTTCAGGCTTCTACGCATACCAGTTTCAGAATCAAGGTTAATTGGACTCTACGCTTAAGGATCACCTTATGCGTAGAAGTTACGCATAAGAGCAATCTTATGCGTAAACTCTTACGCATAAGGGTCTATAATGGACTACGCGTATTCTGTGAAGGATATGCGTAAACTTAGATTTCTACGCCTAAGGAATACTCTTACAAGTAAACCTTACGCGTAAGTCCTTAACCTAAGCTTACGCGTAAGCCTTATGCTAAGAGTCCACTCCTACGCGTAAGCCTTCCTTACGCCTAAGGGTGACTCCTACGCATAAGCTTATTCCTACGCTTATGGTTACCCTGTTTATGCATAAGCTTACTAACTACGCTTAAGCCAAATTGTAACTAAACTTTTGAAATGTTACGCGTATAAACTTGTAATAAGTTACTCATAATGTGACAAAACCAAAATGTCACTAATAAGCTACCAAAGTTAAACGTTGTATGATTAAGTAAACTTTGGACTTTAACATTCAAAATTAACATACTCACGTATCTTATCACGTCAACTTTGGACAATATGTGATTTTGGACTAGTAACATTCATAAACATAACAAATTCAATAATTGGAAAATAAAATCAACTTTTGACTAACATAATGTCTTTCGATGTGTTGGTTCTTTTATCTAAATATCTTTCAGATCACGAAATGGACGTCATCATGGAAAATGTCAATGCACCAAATGATTACAGCAAGACGATTGGAAAGAACAATCTCAAGGTCAATTTTGGGAACTTCACCTGCTCAGAATCATCATGCATGATTGTTGTGGATATCCTCAAAACTCATCCCCACAAAAACATGCTTACCAACTCAGCAACTGTACCAGAAATCTACATTCATCAATTCTGGCACATGATGAAAAAGGTTGACGGTCAAGATGCTGTCACTGTGACCCTCAATGATAAGGAAGTCACCGTCACGGTAGTAGATCTTCGTACAATACTTCTTCTGCCTACTATACAACCTGCTGACTATGTGGCAATTCCAAATAAAGAGGCTACAATGCAATTCATGGTCGACATCGGCTACAATGAAGCTGATGGAGTCATTACCAAGCACTCCATGGTCGATCTTAATGTAACCACCCGCATTTTTAGGTTACTTTTCATTTTTTAGAATTTACTATTCACTTTTACTATTCACATTTACTATTCACTTTCACTATTCATATCGTAAAATTTTTAATCCACATTCTCGTAAGATAAATTATTTTAGTAATAACCTGAGAGTTCGACCATCGTTAGATCATTTTCGTAAAAGTTATTAAGTAAACATCGTTTTAAAGTTTCGTTTTAGACGGTCCACCGTTTAAACATCATGCGCATAACGAAAACCAACTCTGACAATTTTCCTCGCACCAGATAAATTTTTAGACCACTCATGATTAATTTGAGAATTTTTAAGATTTATTATTTTTAATATTACCAAATAAGCCCAGCGCAGAACAAAACTAAACTTACGTTTTAAACAATTCCACTTACATCCAGACTTAACGATTCCTGCACTGTGTTTCTAGTATGTTTTTGAAACTTTTACATTTTTTGGAAAAGTCAAACATATTTCCCTCCTCCTTTGACCATAAAGGAATTAACCTTATACGTTCTATATTTTTGCATAAATCGCGTAACTTTTAAACTTCACGAATAACTGTAAAGTTATCCCGCGTATGATGAAAACCACATTTCGGCATCTCATATCACTTTTAAACTAATTTTAGTCTACTCTAAATAAATTCACGGTCGTTTCCCTGAAATTTCGTTCTTTTCCGATAAACTGCGAATTACGCGTTTTTGGCCCGTATTTCCAGGTTTAAGCAGCGTTTTTGCACCCAATGAGACTTATCACCAATTTTATATTTTCAGATGGAGTATAATGATGAGTTTCATCATTCCTACAAGTTTCATATTTTTACGATACCCGTTTTTAAGTTTTATGATTTTACGATTTACTGTTAGCGGTTATCGGGACTAAACGACCTCCGTAAAACAAGATAATACCAAAAATAAGTACCTAGTCACCCTAACTATGATATGAACGTGTATATAGGTGATTAACCATGCCATGTGTCTAAGTGATAAGCCTTGGACTTTATGATACATTCATATGTAAGTAAACTTCTAAGCTAAGCTTCCAAAAATATCCTAAACTTACACCTCCTCATTTACACCTTCCTAACACCTTTCTAACCTCCTCAAGACCTTATATAAACCCCTCCCCTCTCCTTAGGTCGTTCATACCATCAACATACACAAAACACACTTCATTTGCTTTTTACTTCAAGTTTTATTCAAGAAACATAAGCTCCATATCAATTCCAAAGTTCATGTTAAGCTTTGATTGATCCAAGTCCTAATTCCTTCCTTCCATTGGTGATCTCCAAGCCACACAAGAAGTGTTCTAGTAGAGGACTTCAAGTGCTTTCCCAAGTCATCTCAACTTAGTATCAAGAGGTTGAAGAATTTGGAAGCTAGGGTTACTAGTTCTTGTTTTAGCTCTTGATCTTTGATGTTCCTTTCTTAAGTTGAAAGCCAAAAGTTGTAAGAATAACTAACCACCACTATTTCTCTACATCATTTACATCTTTCATATTCTTAAATCTATGCTATATATGCTCATATGTTGGATCATGATGTACAAAAATCTTTAAAACAAGTTATAAGAACCTATATGTTAAATTTGGGTTAGTAAGTGTTTAAATGCTAAACTTTTGTACAAAGTTTCCATAAAATCGACCACATATAGATCTGATACTTTTCATATTCTTGTAGATAATATTAAAAAAAAATGTAGCAATTTGAATCACCCGAAACGGACACACGAGTCAAAAGTTATGATAAAAAGAAATTAGCGAAACTAAAATATGAAACTGCCAAAATATCTTTCTGCCTAAATTCCGAATTTTTTTGAGGCCCTTCTAGTCCATTTCATCAAAAAGTTAAAGCACGAAAGTTGTCCGGAACGACGTTTTCCTTCAATTTAAAAGAAGCTCGGACCTTGAAAACGCATAAATAGGCCATAATCTTTCAAAAACATAAACTGCCGTAAATATAGTCTCATAACTATACTTTTGTCACAACTAAAAGCAAACCAAGAGGCCTAATGGCCATAAGCCAAGACCACGGCTACGGATAAGGCCAAAGCTAAGTCTCAAGACCATGTTAGTCAAGACCAAAGTCACGGCAAGGCCATGGCTAAAGCCTCAAGGCTTGTTTGCCCAAGATCGTTAACTATGGTAATTATATTTATGAAACGATGAGAACTTGTAAAAACTAGATAGTTATTAAAACATGATAAACTTTATGCTATAAAAATCTTCACTCAAAACATATGTTGTCTTTACTAAGTGCTACAATAGTAGGGAGCTTCATGTGAGGGGTTTCATTTGAGTAAAATGTATCGACGAGTTGCTGGATTTACGATTTAAAGTGTCCTAGCTCCTCGAACGTTTACTACATGAACTCTGAATTATGATGGCCCGAACGGTAGTATGATATCTATAAAATAAATACGTTTTCACATATTAAAGATCTTTCTATAAACATCAAATGATAATTGACTACATCATGATCAACATAGAAATATATATAGAATGGTTTATGTTTTCCTAAATCATTATTCCAAACTTAAGACGCAACATTTCATTTCTAGGTTGCACGTAGGAGTTTTCTGACTTATCCATCATCCGTTAAAGTACTTAACATCATTTACACTATGGTGAGTTCATAGCCCCACTTTCTATTACTTAATTGCTTTACAAAACCTTGGGGGAGATACATGCTTTATTTTAAATCGAACACATTGCTTTCAAATTATACTTGAATATATTAGTTGCACTAAGTACACTATTGCCAAAGTCCCTATTATCATGAACCATTAATCACTTGCGAGTGAACGCGAATAATGTGGATAGATCTATCGGGATTGACGAATCCCGTTTGTTTGACCAGGATACGGTAAACAAACGCACTATATTTGAGTACATCAGGTAAAACGGAAAATTTTACCTACTTGGGGCATCGGTTACTATTATATGACAGCAAGTTAACTCCTTGATTGCATGATGCTTAGTGAATAATAACTGTTTTGTTTTCAGACCATTGGTGTGAATTTATAACTCACACTACAAACATTATGTGTTCAACTGATTTCCTAAACTCTATGAATTTCACTCAACCTTTGTGTTGACAGTTTTAAGCATGTATTTTAGGTCCATAATGTCGGAAGCTGGCACGGAAGAGCAAGGACTAGATCAAGAAGGCTATAAATTTTAGTATCATTCGAAAATCAATTTAATGTATTTTGTAAACTTGGAACCATCTGGGACCTCATCTTTGTAAACTCTGATATTTATATAAATCGAATGATAGTTCTTTTAAAACGACTCCATTAGAGTTCGTTTTCTATTGTTATGACTGTTGTGCCATGAAGTAACACCCAGTTTGAATTCCGCTGCGTATCCCGAAATTGGGGGTGTTACACTTAAGAACATTCCTCAACCTTGGAGGACATTGTACATCATGATCGCCAAGTCTATATCTGGAAGAGACAGTGGTCATGAGCATCCTAAACTCATGCACCTACAAACCTTCTGGGGGATGGTCAACAAACAGCATATTGACTTTGCAAGCCTGATATGGGAAGACATGATGTCCCACCTCAAGAAGCTTGGGACAAAGGTTCCCTTTATCAGATACATGAAACTATTGATTCATAATATTCTCAGGAAACATCGGGACATCCCCTTGAGAATTAATGACCCCAAGAACCACTCTATGTTGTATGAGCCTACATTAAACATTGTCAGATTTAAGAACTCATCAAAAAAGAAGCAAGGTGCAGTGTTACTGGACTGCCTTCTCACTAACGCAATCAAAAGTCTTCCATCGTATCTACGATATCAAGAAGCAGTGAGTGCAGGTAAAGTAGGCTTTATAGATGAAAAGACTTCAGTTGTTCCTGTCAAGAAGACTAGAAGAGCAGGAAGCACTGGGAGCACTCTCAAATATCAAAAGAGGCATCCAAGCTTCAAAAGAAAAGTCCCATCTCAGGGCGCTCGTCCTAATCCTAAACAGGAACTTACTCTAAAGGATGAAGATTCTGAAGATACTGAGTCTGAAGAGGTGGTTTACTATTTCGAAACTGCCACAGATGAAACTACCTCACCGAGGTCAGAAGATAAACCACCAAGTCCCAAATCAGACAAAGGAAAGACACCAGTGGTTGAAGAAGAAGAAGAAAGTTCTGATGAAGATACTGAAAATGATGAACAACAATTCCACAAGACTCTTAAGCAGCTGAGGTTAGAGCATGATGCTACTGAATTTAACCTTCAGCAAACTAGAGGCCCTGGAGGTTCCAGTGGTGGAGCTCTCATTACACCAGTTCTTAATGCGGTTAATCAACCCGATAAGGGAACTGGTGCCACCGCTAAAGAATCTACAAAGCAACAGCAACAAGAGTATGAGGTTCCTTTCGATTTTAAGGAAGAGGAACAAGAAAAGACTGAGAAGATAATATATGAAGATGTAGAGAAAGCGGCTAAGGAAAAGTGTAGGATCGTAATATTTATTGTGTTTGATGATTCGGGTGGTCTTGGATGATGGAAATACATGTTAGCCATTTAGAGAGAGAAACTAGAGAGATGGGTGTTCTAGTTAGAGACTTGCTTTGTAAATTATCAAATGTTAGATTGAGAAGCACTACCCCTTCCATAGATGGAAGGGGTATTTATAGTTACAAAGCTTACGTCCTCCTGTCGGACTGTGGATCAGGCATACAGTGGGTAAAGACCCGTCCTTCCTCCACGGTGTTACACTAAACAATTCTACGCTACAAACTAACTAATAAACTACTAAATAACGTAAATAACTACAAGTCTACGAGCTAAAATATGCTAGACCATAATTGGGGTGACTGACACTTTAATATGGAATTTCCAATTCCTAACAATCTCCCCCTAAGGGAGGTCACCCCATGAAATACATTTTGCATCCTAGCATTCTATCTTTGTCTTTAGTTCCAAGCTCGTAGACTTCAATTCTTCAAATTCCGCATTCCTTGTGCTTGTGTAGCGATTCTTCAAAGTCCGCATAATTTTGTACTTTTAGTGAAGGCCTTTAACTGATCCACATCTTGATGATCTTCGAGCTTTCTTTGAGATCATCAGCCACAGTAAATCTTTGGATCACCTTTGTAGTGTTGCCTTCATGTGATGTTGTGACATTTGGACCGACATGCTCACACTTTCAGGATCATGACATCTTTCCATCAGAGTAGCAGAAGCTTTACTGGTTCATGATATTTGCAGCAGCGTAGCAGAAGCATAGTATAAAAATATCAGAACCAGGTTATGTAGATATGCACCAGTCATGATTTCTTCAATTAAGTGTGGATGCTGTGAGCATGCGGCTTTGGATTGACTCCTCAATTCTGATCAGCTGCAATCGTCCTAATGTACCTGCAAACAACAGTTAGCAATATAGCTCACGAAAGTGTCTTTGATCACTTTCATTGAATTGAGGTACACGGCCCACGGTTCCCCGTTGATCAGTACAAGTACTGCCTGTGATCAGGTAGGATTCCTAAGAATCTCCTTGATAGGGTTTCGCAGCTGTTCTAGCTGTTCTCAAACCGAAACGTCTCAAAGAAGACAACACGGAGTGAGTGAACCAGCGAATTGAGATTCACTGATTGATGAAAAATTGATTTGAAAACAATCGCGTATTGCTTAGAAGAAAGAGTTTTGCAATACGACGAAGGTTTTATGAGAAAGATCAATTTTCAATCAAAAATACTTTTTGTATATGAAAAGAGTACACATTCGATGTGCTAGAGAAAAGAAGAGATTCTCACATCGAACGGTTTTTCCAAAAGTATTTGTTCAATCAGAGATACTTTTTGTGTTTGAAAACATGAATACACATTCGATGTGCTAGAGAAAAGAAGATTTGCACATCGAACGGTTTTTCCAAAAGCATTCGTCAATTCCATTCCTGGACCAAGGTTGATTCAAGATTAAATCTCCCCATCGTTTCTATCCAATTGTCACAAGCTTGATCTTACGAGAAGATCTCACATGTCACCCACCAAGAGCTTGTTTGATGTTGGCTCTAGAAGGCTTTCCATCTTCATCATGAATATTTAACATATCACTCGGATGTTCTGGCAATACCACAAGGATAATGCGTAGGACTCTCAATATATATACTTACTTTCCACATTGTGTGAAACAACAAGTCTTCATTAATTTTGTGTCCTAATGAGATACTGTGGATGATCTCTTGGCTCTAGACTCAATTGTGCACATTTGGTTTCTATGCTGGAGACTAGGGAGAGGGTCTCCTTCTTCAATATCAACAATCTCTAAGAGAAAGTCGATAGATTATGTCGGTTCCCCGTGAGAATGAAACAAGCCGTTTTAAGAGGAACTTGAGTAGCTTGGGAAGTTGTAGTGCAGTGCATCACTGGGTCCATGATGTCTTGTCTTCAATACCAGTGTTACCTTAGTAACCACAAGTAGCATATGAATTGAACCCGGTTTCTGCCCTAAGGTTAAATTATTGGAGGGCTATTTCTTTTCACCCTTTTTACATTCAATTTCTTTTTCATTCTTCAACCCCTTCAGTGCTTATCGAGACTTCATTACTAGAACCTGGTTGGGTTTATTCCAGTTCTAGCTCTATCTCAGTCCGCACTCTTCCCATATTCTCATTTTTCTCCTTTTTTCCTCATACCTAAGGACTTCTACACTATCTAGTGGATTGTCCCTGGGTAGATCCCTCCGGTTCTGGCGGATCGTGGGAACTAATACTTAACCTCACCATCCTTATAACTCCATGCATAAAGTAAAATGGTCGGTCTTTTGGTACAGTTCATTCCTTCTTGAAACCAACTGAAAAATCATTTGGAAAATCAATCAAGGTACTTGTGATATAATATCAAAGCATTTTGTACCTTAATTGTTTTGATCATTTAGAAATGCTCCCCCTCAACATGTGCATAAGATTATGAAATTGTTTAGCACATGGAGGCAAGATTTCTTTAGAAATAATTTCTTTGATCACAATTTCCTTAGAAAAAGCCTTTTGATTTTCTTTGGTAAATTCTCCCCCTTAATATGTGCATAGGATATTTTAAATCATTTTATCACATAGAGGAAAGAGTTCTTTTGAATCACTTCCACGATTACACTGCCATTAAGAAACCATTTAGAAAAATCAATCAAGGTATGTATGTTGAAACATAGAAATCTTTGTACCTTGAAAGTTATTTTCTTATGAAAAGCTCCCTCTCAATATGTGCTTCGAGATTCGAAAGCGTTTAGCACATATGGGAGAGCATGCACACTTGAATCCAAACGATAATCTTTTATCAAATTTCATTATTAAATCACAAATTCTCCCCCAATCAAAAATATCAAACCCTTTGAGATTTTGGATCCCAAGTGATTTAATACGGTTTAGTAAACATGGGGGAATATGTACCTGATTTAAAAACTCATCTAGTTTTTGGATAAATGATCCCCCTCAACATGTGCATTAAGTATATTGAGACCGTTTGGCACATGGAGGCAGGAGTGCCTTTGAAGGACTAAAACCAGCTCCATTAAAACAGATTTGAGATTTAAATCACGATCTCTCCCCCGATCAAAAATTTTAAACCATTTGTGATCCCAATTGATTTAAATCTTTTAGAAAAATTTGGGGAAAGACGTGGCAAGATTTAATTTTGAAAAATGACTGATAAGGATCAATTTTAAGACATTAAAGATTGTTAGTGTCAGGTATGATAGTTTTTAAGAGATCTTGTTGATCCCAGTTGAGCAAACGATCTAATATAGAAACTGACTTGTAACAAAAGCTTATCAAGTATTACGCGGAATTTAACACTTGATCTTAAGAAGAAGAACAATTAACATTCAACACCTCAATATTATTTATTAATACGAATACTCTTACAGTATTAGGGTTTTGCAACCTTGAAGTGTATCGACCTTAGATATAAAACATACGTATATCTAACCTATCCTAGGACCTCCTTTTATAGGCTAAGGAGTCCTATACAATATACAATACGTAACCTACAAGATAAATATCTTTTCCATATTTATCTAATACAATAAACTAACCGACTATAGAAAACTAGCAGTGCTTACTACATACTATCAGCAGTTACATAATACTACTAGCCGCGGTTATCTTCATCCGTGGTTATACTCTTCAGTCCGTGGTTACATCAAGCTTGTCCGTGGTTCCAGTACTTAGAGTAATTCATTATCCAAGGAACCTAAAACCCAACTGATCTTTAAGTAAAATAAAACAATTTCACAATCAAACAAGAACAGAAAAAAATTTCATTTTGAAAGATCTTTAGGTTTTAAAGAAAATCATACCATGACATAACATTAAATCTTTAGATCACCACTTTGTTTTTGTACAAACCGGACTTTTGTGAAGAAATATCGTTTGAAAATATTTTATTTTAAATCACTCCCCCCTCAATCGATGACCGTAGTCAAAGATTGAGTGACTTAGGTTTTGATAAAATAAAGTCTGGTGATTTTCAAAATTAAGTCCAATTAATTTTCAAAACAATATTTTTCCATTTTTCAAAACAATATTATTCAAAAATTGTTTAAGAAATGGTACACTATTATCCTGCACAAAGATACGTTAGGTGGTTGAGAAGCTTCTGTTGTTGCTGTAGGGCTTGGAAGAAAAACCGTCTGCTTATGCAGTGAGACTTCTTATGTTGCAATTTAATGCCAACTGAGGTCAAATTAAGCTCCGTTTCTTCAATCACTTAGAAGAAAACCATCTGCTGATGCAGTGAGACCTCTTACGTAGCATTTTTCCATGCCAACACTCCATAGAAGTCCAATTAAGCTCCGTTTCTTCATTTGTCAACCCAAGATATAGTTACCCTTTCCTTTCGGCATCCAATCATCTTCAATTATGGGATCCGGATCGGGAACATTCTTATATACCAAAATACCTGCATACGTTAGTGAACACACATACAGATATATGGTGGTCGACATCACCCAAACATCAATCGACTAATAAAAGTCAATTCAACATATCAATCAGATCATTCAAATGTATGGGAATAATGTGTTCGTCAAACTCTAATCATCTAATCCTAACAATCATATCCTAGGCACCTAGTCCTTCAACATAGGTTAACATCATTTTTCAGTTAAGCATTTAGGATAATTAAGAAAGCCCGTTAGATGATATAGATTTGAAAAACATTCTCCCCCTCAATCAATGACTCATTTTTTGAAAAGTTTAAAAGCGCTGAAGTCATTGATTGAGTTTTCAAATTATACGAAAACTCTGAATCTGATTGATTTTCAAACAACTCATTTATCACCAATTTTAGAATACAACAAATATTTTTCTGAAGAATTTTAGACGAAAAAACATTTGTGTGGGAACAGCAGTCCTTCGACATACTTTCCTCATTTTGATTTAGGATAAGTGCACGAAATATTTGAAAATAGGTTTAGCACAGCACTTTCCTTCCTTGAAGAGCGGGTTGCTATCTGAAATAATAGCAAGCCATGGTTTAAGCGCGGGTTACAGTCTTAAGTAACTGCAAGCCATAGTTTAAGCACGGGTTACAGTCTGAAATAACTGTAAGGCATTTGATTTGTGACATGTTTTGAAAACAAATATTTACACCTTCTGCTCGAACTTCATCTATGGTCCCGTGCCATTGTTGAATGACATTTCTAAGACCGCAGATGTTATCGATACCAGAAGACATGTCTTGAAAAAACATATTTTTGGTATTTTTCAAATTTTTTGATTTTTATGGATTTTTGTTGGTTTTATATTTTTCTATTTTCTTTTTGTTGGTTTTAAATTTTTGTATTTTGCTTTTAGATAAATATTTACAAAGATAGAGTAGATGATATAGTTTAAGAAGATGATGATACGAGTACCGAGATAAGGATATCAAGCAGCACGTCGTAGAAGATAGAATTCGTCATCTCTTAAACTTCCACCACTAAAGCTTCCGAGGCATCAGAATAAAAGATAGAACATGAGCCTTTGAGAAAGAGAGACTTTGGAAGCTTCCCCCCAAACCAAAAATCCATTAGATGAGCAGATTCGAAGCTCTATTTCAAGCTTGCTATAGCCAGGTGTACAAAGAAGCACACCATTATCGTAAATCCCTCTGCTCCTTTTAAGAACGATAATCTAGGTTCTCCGTTTGGGGTTATATCATCCAATAGAAGAACATCAACATTTCATCCCACACATAAATAATCTTCTCATATTTCTTTTCAACTGACGTCTGAAGCGATCCATTCCAAAAGGTGTCAAGAGAACAATTCCCCCAAGTAGTTGAATTGATGCAGTCAGTCTCTTTGTATAATGCTCAAGAACTCTCCCGGATACACATCATGAGGGTAATGAAGAAAACCTCCCCAATGTTCACATCTTTCGTCCCTGATGAATGTGTATGAAGCTCAAGAACCCAAAGTACACCAATATCCAAGAACTCTCCCGAATACACATCATGCTCGGAGAGAAAAGACCTCCCCAATGTTTGTGGAAAACAATGGCTTTCTTCCCTGATGATCGTGTATGAAGCTCAAGGACCCGAAGTACACACATTCCCCAAAGAGAGAACAACCGATAACATTGAAGAAGCAGGCCGAATCACTGATTATCTCTGCGGATGTCAACTCCGGAATAAGTGATTATATCTCTGAATCACTGATTAAGCCCTCAAGTGAGACAGCTGAGCGCCCCCAATTTACACAATTCTCTCTCCCGTGATGATTGCGATAAAATCGAGATCATCACACACTTGTGTACCTCTTATATCTTCAGAAACTTTCTCTAACATCACTTCCCCCACATAGTTGGAATAATAACACTAAACGCCTTGATGAGTAAAACCTTGAGTTTCTCTGCGGTCATGACATTCGTCTTCCCGGGATATCTTCAATCACTTAGAAGAATTAAGTTCATCAAGTTTACTCGCCATGAGTCAAACCTTGAGTTTCTCTGCGGTAATAATATTTGTCTTCCCGGGATATCTTCAATTACTTAGAAGTATTAAGTTCATCAAGTTTAATCACGTTTAGATGCTTGTCTCCTTCCCCCTTGCTGGTTTTTATACTTCAGAATCAGCAATATATTATAAGCCCGTATACTAGAAATCTGTTGAGAAGAACATTATAAGTCTTTGTGAGAATCAACTTGCTGAAGTACATTGTGAGCAAATCTAATTAGGGATTGAATCCGACTTATCACTCTCCCCCAATTAGTGCTCTCCCCTAAACCGACAATCTGTTTGATAAATGCCCAGATTAAGAAGAAGTCTTTTGATAATCAAATGCAACTCGTCTTTAGTCTTCTAACATATAGCAGAAAATGTAGAATCGACTGTAGACTCGACCTTCTTCAAGATTGTCCGAACGGGGAATAGAAAGTTAACATCTTCTTCTCACCAAATGCATTCCCGTTAACATATATGTAGCAAATCCCCTTAAATCAAATCCCTCCCAATCAAAGAAGAACAGAAAGAAGTTCATCAAGGAAATCAACCCAGCAACTGGAAGCACTTTGTCATTAAACTTATTAGCCTGTGTGAAGATGTCAACCAACGGCTCTTAGAAGATAACTCCATGTAACGATGACCTGATAAGAAGAAGCTCGGTTCTTACATGAGTTTGGAGCCGTTTGACCATTTATTCTCAGATATCGATCAACCATGTAGAATTATCACACTTCTTCTCCCCCTCAAGAATTGTAGACGAAGTTGCCATTCTTGACTAAATAAGTGAAATCATCCAAATGTTATTCAATTCACACTTCTCCCCCGCAAAATTAGCACATGATGTCGCCATCGTTATTATAGTTGAGCAAGTGGAATAAGAAAACAATCAATGGTAGCCCGGTTCACTTGATAATTGAAAGCGCATGGAAAAAGCATGAAGCATGTTGATGAGAATGGTCATTAGTGAGAAGATTTCTCTTCTTCAGAAGATAAAGCGCACTGAAGCGTACACTTTTCTTTTCTTTGGAGAACGAGGCTTGAACTGAAGTATTCAAACGTCATAATGTTGAAGTATGAGGCCTGAACTGATGTGAACAGACGTCATAATCTCTCTCTTTTCATCATCTCTTGGCAAAACATGTAATCCTCCCATTATCATTCAGTAGGCTCTTTGTCGTGACAGATGATGGAGAAAACCCAATATAATGAATTTGACCCTGAAGTAGAATAACCCAAACTCGTGACTTAAACTTGCACATGTGTAACGAAGAGCGGTGTCAAGAATTCATGCACATTTGAATCTCTAAGTACTCTATAATCTTCAACCAACCAACCATCAAGTATTAGACGTATATCACCTCTTGAAAATCCACAATTGAATGTGACACTGCGCACTACAACGTAACTCCTTTAAGTGATAGTTATTTTGTGGTGATAAGAGCCCAATTCCCCAAAGTGGTAAAAGAAAAAGTAAAAGACACCCAACAATAACTAGATTTCCAAGTCTTCGTTTTTGGAAATAAGCTTGAACAAGGATCATGAAGAATCTTCATCCAACCATCCCTGATACCTTCAAATACTAAGTGCACTCGCCCGTGATATTTCACTTCAACCTCAAATAAATAATAGCGAATTAACTCCATTGTCGCATCTTGTTGAAAGCTCAACGCTAGCCTCTTTTGACATTTTAAGTGAACTATGATAATGGTTTTCATCCCGACCATGGTTAAAAGCACATAACCTCATAAAACAAAGCAATAACCAAACTGCCATGACGAATATCCAAACACACATCCAATTCATGAAGTACACCCTTTTATCCCTTCTTCGAAGCAGAAGTCGTAGCACCAGTATCAGATAATATCCCGAAATATGCTTTCCTTTCTCCAGGATGGTTCCATCATCACCGGATTTTACAATTCTATGGTTTAAACCGAGAAATAGTTTTTTTTTCGCGGGATTTTACAAAACCAAGAATAAACCATAAGATAGATCCGGAGATGCACTTTACAATTACCAGGATGTTTCCATTGTCACGGGATTTTACAAGTCTATGATTTAAACCGAGAAATAGATTCTTTCGCGGGATTTTACAAAATCAAGACAAAACCGTAACCAATGTTAGCTTGAATGTGTTATGACAACTTTGGTTTCGATGAATATCTGTTTTTAGGGGAACATGCAGCGGTTTCATCAACGGTTCGTTATCCAACATCATCACTGTAGGACCTTACTAATATCAACCTTATCACTTTACCAAGCAAACCCAACACAAACACGTACTACACAAACAGTATGCGTAGAGATGAAAGATGAAGAATAGAAAGATGGTGACTTGAATGATATACTAGGCGTGTATGTTTAGAGAGGTAGAGAGAAGAAAGATGAAAACAATAAGTTGTATATTGCTTCAAAGGAAAACACAAACACACACACACTCAAGCACACCCCTCAAATGACATAATTGAGGGGTATATATAGTAAGAGAGGATGATGCCCTAAGGCTTGGCCATGGGCATCGAGTGGGCTTGGACATGGATTGGGTTACTTGGACTTATCCAAGGCTAGCTTATCTTAACTAATGCCCAATTAGCTTAGCCCAATCCACGAGCCCGTTGACTATTCTATCACGATATCTAACACACGTTACAAAGTTCCTAAATGTGAATGACCATCACTTCTAATAAAAACTATTAAGGCTAACAATCTCCCCCTAAGGGGTGGTCATTCAAAAGATGCTCCACTTGATTTGGTCGTTACTTTTCTCGAGCTTGAACTTTGTGCGTATATATAGAATAGTCTTGATTCTTTGTTCCTTCATGCTTTGTGATCAGTTAATGTGGTTGTCTGCCGTTGTCAACTTCGTTGGTTAGGTGTCTCCACGTCTTTCTCCACCATGCTCACACTTCTATTTGACTTTGAGTTTCCAATGATGAAGTTCTCGAGTCTTTAAACTTTGTAGATTCTTTGATGTTGACGAAGAATCATCTTTAACTTTGAGTAGACTTAGATTTTCATGAGAACTTTCATGTGTTGTTGGTATGAGCATGTGGAGAGTCTGCACGATCAATCCGCTCTGGAGCTTCCATAAGAAGAAAACATAAAAACAGGTTAGTAATAGGCGGATTCCGACACTTACAAGTTTGAATTTCGAGGGTTTTAACAGCATAGTGTGAAAAACACATCTCTAATTCTCACAAAGGCCGTTCCTGAACTGGAGTCCCACAAGTGAGATAACGCGATATACCGAAGTACATTTACAGTTCAGATTAGTCGCTGAGGTACACCGAAGCATCACCCCACGATTGTAGACCGTTTGAGACACACTAAGCGTAATCTACGGGGAGTTACCAAAGTGACCTGCTGTCAGGGCTGCTTGATGTTGACCCTGGCAGGAGTTTCCATTAAATCACTGAAGATCACTGATGTGAAACTTCTCATAAATGTTCTGGCAGATTGCTAAGACCTGCGTAGGACTCTAGAATATATCACTTGTGTCCTTATTGATGAACAACAAGCAATGTCATGACAAGTGTTCCTATGAGATCTTTTGATGAATCTCGTGGCTCTAGACTCAATAGTGCATTTTGGTTTTCCTGAGCGGAGACTAGGGAGAGGGTCTCCTTCTTCAATACCAACAATCTCTAAGAGAAAGTCGATAGATTATGTAGGGTTTCCAGTGAGAATGAAACAAATCCTTTTAAGAGGAATTGAGTGGCTAGAAGGTTTAGTGCAGTGCGTCACTGGGTCCATGACGTCTTTGTCTTCAATACCAGTGTCATCTAGTGACATCCAGTAGCATATGTATTGAACCCGGTTTCTGCCCTAAGGTTGATTATGGAGGGCTATTTCTTTTCACCCTTTTTCATTACATTTCTTTTTAATTCTTCAACCCCTTCTTTCTCCTTTCTCACATTACTCCTTTTTTTCAATCATTCCTAAGGACTTCTAATACAAACTATTGGTGATGTCCTTGGGTAGATCCCTCCGGCTCTGGCGGATCATAGGACGAATTTCCTATCCTTTGTCACCTTATATCTCCATGACTGTCCTATTGTTGCCATAAAACCGTTTTTCATGAAAATCTCTCAGAGTGTTTATGATAGAAAACATGTTTGCAACACTCCGTGAGTTTTTTATTTTCAGAAACACTCCCCCTTCACATGTGCTTATAATTTTTTAACTTAAATCAGCACAGAGAGGGTAGAGTTCGCACTTTTGAATTGATTGACTTTAAATGAGCTAGACCGATTCGAGACACGTTTACATCACTAGAGAACTAGCTTGAAATTATTACCCGTCCTGGTAAAGTCATAGAAAGTTTCTCGAGATGGTACATGTTTCCTCGTCAATTCATTGGTTTCAACTGAGTCGAGCTCTTTTGAGATTCAAACCACGATCATTCAACTTTTGATCCCATTTTAATCATGTTTTCTCCCCCTCAAAAATAGCATATCCATGATGTTTTTGAAACAAAATGATTAAAAGATATGTTTTTCGAAAATCATTTGGAGAGAAACTGATTTAGCATGAATTTTGGAATAATTTTGGTTTATTACTCCCCCTTAAAGAAAGCATATTTTTCTTACAAAAAATTTGGAATCAATTAAGGGTTTAGAGGGAGTTATCTTGGTACCAAATGTGAGAGATTTTGAAAAATTCGAATAAATGGTACGCAAGATGTGAAGAAGATTTTAAAAAATCTTTAGAAGATATTGAAGAAGAATTATCTTCATTTGTTTTAGGATAAGTGTTCGATATTTATGAAAATTGATTTTGCGTAGCACTTTCCTTTCTTTAAAGTTCGGGTTACAGTATGAAGTAACTGCAAGCCATTATTAAAGAAATTTTGAGAAACGACATGTTTTAGAAAACAAATAAAAGAACTCTCGCTCAAGCATCTGTACATGTCCGTATCATTGTTGAATGACATTTCTAAAGACGTACAGAATATCGATTATACAAGAGACATGTCGTAAGAAGAATATTTTTGTATTTTTGATTTTCTATTTTTTTTGTATTTTTGAAAGTTTTATATTTTCATAGTTTGCTTTTGTTGGTTTTTCAAATTTTGTATTTTGTTTTTCAAAAAATATTTACAAAGAAGATTTGAAGAAAGAGAAATTAAGTTGGGACAAGTAAAAGTGGAGACAAGAGTGGAACTAGAAAGGATGTCCACATGCGAAATAGGCATACAGTTCTTCTTTACCACACGGGGTATATGAACCTTCAACACTTTTACAAGTACCTGCATCCACAGAAGAAGAATTTTCACAAATAACAGTGTTAGAAGTACATGATTCCTCACGGTGAGGGTGATCACTATCAACGGTTGTAGTGGATCTGACTTCCTTATCCGAATGATTGTCACTATTATCTGTGTTGGTGTAAGTATCAAAAATCTTTCTTGTGGGAATCCATCTAAGACCTATTTGGTTGAAAACTTTTCCCGTGGGTATCCACCTAAGGTAAGATCTAGGAGTTGTTTTCTTATCAGATGCAGCGGAAGACTCATTTTTTGAAAAACTACGTCCTGAAGAGATCGTCCTATTTGGTGTCTTTTTGTTTGTCTTTTTATCAACGGGATTGGTTCTATTTGGAGTCTTAGTGGATTGTGCCTTGGCACGAGAATTATCTTTCTTGAGATATTGTGAGACACATGCATCATGATTAGCTGAAAAGACACATTTTTTACATGTAGTACAGACAAATTCAATATTCTTGTTTAAAACAGCAGCTTTAACTTTGTCACTACAGTCTTTTGGAAATTGATTCTTGTTCGAAAAAGACTTAGAATTCCTAGTGTTGTTTTCTAAGGGCATAGCATTTTCTTTTTCGCAACTATTCTTAGATGCAAGCCAATCCCTAGTCTTATGTTGAGTGTTCCTAGGTAATGGTTTACTACTACTAGCAGTGCCTTGAAATCCTGTAGAATTCATCACCCTAGATGTTGCACCTAAAATTCCGTCTTTTCGAGTCTGTGCCTTTTTCCTAGCTTCTTCTAGATAGTGATTGTTGACCATGTTGTTAGAACCAACAGATTCTTTAACTGGATTTTTGGTCACATTCCGTGAACTATTCCTAGAAATGCCAGGTGAAATAACTTTTGGTGTTTCAGCAACTGCTTTTTCTTTCTCAAAACCGTGGATAATTCTCTTTTTAATAGGCAAAGTCTGTGGAGTGACTGTTTTTGACAAATCATTTTTCTCATTGACTTTTGGAGGAGGCATAGAAACAGACATTTTTGGTTTGGAAACCGGTTTGGGAACATTTGCTTTCTCCGCAGTCAATGGTTTTGTAATCACAGTATCCACTGCCTTTCCTTTTTGACATTCCCGCTGAGCCCTCAAAAGATCATTTTTCGCTTTCATGTCATTGTAGGCACGCTCATACGACAATTTGTCATATTTGCATTCCTCAGATTTTCGATCAAGTTGTTTAAAATATGAGATATTTTCTTTTTCAAGTTTTTCAAGAGCATTTTCATATTTTGAAACAATTGTGGAGGTCTCAGACTGGAGTCTTTCATGATCTTCAACAGAATATGTTTGTAAGATAATGGACATGATATCGGTAGTCATAACATCTTCGAAGAGAGAATCATTCATATTTTCCAAAAGTTTGATGTGTTCAACACTTTCATTAGCTTGCTTTACCAGGGATTTATGGTCCTTGACAAAGTCAGCTGTTTCTTTTAAAAACGCTTGTTCAAAATGAATTACCCTCGCACTGATGCCAGTCAGCTGAGGGGCAATTTGAGTTTCAAAAAACTTTCTTTGTTCGATGTCAAAACTAGAGAACCAGTTGTTAGGTGTAATAGTGGTTTTAGTTTTAACAGTGTCTTGAAGATCCACAATTCTAGTTTTCACATTTTCTAAAATACTTCTCGCATCACTTGTGTTAAAAGGATTGTTTGAAGACATTTGTTCAATGTTCGAAAGAGAATTTGAGACAACAATTGTTTTTGAAACTGGTTTTGACTCTTTGTTTGAAACACAGGATGTGATGGAAAACTTTGACTTTTCTTTTTGTGACACAAAAGTAATTCCATTAATTTTGTTCCATTTGTTATAATCAATCGGTTTAAGATCTGGATTCTTTTGTTCCATTTTTGATCTACTCTCCTCAGATAGTTCCAACGTTTCAAGAGAATCACGAACAATTATGGGTTCATGCAAAACATTTCCATTGTTTAACACATTCTGAGGTTTCTGAGCTTTCTTGAGGAACGAAGAAGGGTCGTTACCAAGTGCCATTCTATTGTTAGTATGGAACCGCGGATTTACTTGATTAGAAAGCATCTTGATTGTTTGAGCAGAGTGACCCGTTTTAAGAAGCAAATTTTCCAAAGTTTGGATTTTCTCATTTTTATCAAGAATTTCATCAAGAAGAGAATCTTCTCGTTTTGAAAAATCAGTAATCAACTGCTTCTTCTATTTTTCAAGATTAGAAAACATTTCTTTTTGTTTAGAAAGTTGGTTATTTAAATCAGAAATTTCCTTGTTTAAAGATTTAATTTTTAAGTTCAAATTCACATCAAGTGTGTTATACTTGATTTGCAAAAGTTGTTATTTAGAAACCAAATTTCGATAACCAATTTCTAATTCTGATTCTTTGTTTTTATGAAATTCGAAGGCTTTTGCGTTCTCCTTGTAACTCTCAAGCTCAGCCGTCAATTTCTTATTCGCGGCCTTAACCTCGCGACTGACCTTTTGGACTTTCTCAATCTCAATACCACAATTATTTATTAATGTTTCAAAGTAAGCACGTGTTTCCTCATCATTAGCACCATTCTGTGCAACTTGACCTCCATTAGGATCCATATATGGAGTTTCAGAGTTAAAATTATTATTAACTTGCTCCCCCACATATGTGTCATAATAAGGTTTGGGAGACACAAAATGTGGCTTCTCATGAGTAAAAGAATTAGCAACATTACTATAATTTGGTACCTCATTGAGTGGATATGTGTCGTAGACAGGAGGTGTATCAAAAGTAGCACTTGATGTTGTGTCCTGCTGGTTGACTGTAAGACAGTAGCTTGCATTATCATTTGCTTTCTCTGCCCGTCCTGGATATAGAATTTCGTATTCCTCAGCAGTCAACTCAATTCCAAATTTTTCTTTCTGTGCTAACAACACCCTGTACTTGAGGTTCGGAGGTAGCATGCTGAACCGACGATACCCTGAATCTTGGCTTTGAGGTTCGGAGGTAGCATTCTGAACCAAAGTCATAAAATAGTTATTCCCATTTTGATATCCCATATTCTGATTCACAATCTGACCCCCTTGATGTCCATCAAACTGTCCTGCATATTGCATCTGATTCCCCATTTGTATACCCGTAGCAAATCCTTGCTGATTCCCGATAACATCTCCCATGTGTCCTTCTTGACTCATATGAATACTTGGTTGAGAAAACTGCGTATTGTACGATGAAATCCATGGGTTGTTATTCGGTGTAGAGTAACCACTGATGTTTAATGCATTATTGGCGAATGCAGCAATAGCATTTATGACAACAGTTGTATAACGATCTTGCATGGTTGCCATTGATGAAGGTATGTAATGATAAAGTTGATGTAGGATCGATTCAACGATAAAGGAGTTGTGGTTGATGAAGATTAAGCTCGGTTGAGGTGTTTCTGAAAGTCATACTCGTAACCTTGGTTCTTAAAAAATTTTCGCCTGAAATTTGAAATTCACTATAAAAATCAATTCTAAGGTCGTATGAAAAATTCGAGTTATGACAATTTTGACGCCAAATTTGACCCGAAAAATTTGAATTTAGGCCCAAAAATTTGAATTTTTGACCAAAATTTTCCAAGTTATACCAAAATTTGAATCTCGCGTAAAAATTGAACGTTTAGTCTCCTCGAAAAATTAAATTTAAAAAAAAAAAAAAAAAAAAAAAAAACCTTTATGCGTAGAAAGAGCTTAGGCGTAGAAACAGGAAGTTACGAGTAGACGATGCTTAGGCGTAGGATCTTATGCGTAGGAAGCTTAGGCGTAGGATCTTAAGCGTAGGATCTTAGGCGTAGGATTCCTTAGGCGTAGAAAATTCTTATGCGTAAACAGTATCTTACGCGTAACCTTAAGCTTATGCGTAGACACAAAGTTACTCGTAAACCTTACGCGTAATTGTGAAGTTATGCGTAGAGTTACTCGTAAGCTTTTAGCTTATGCGTAAACTATGGTTAAGAACCAAAAATTCTTTACACTGTCACAGCGTAAGGGATATCCAAAAGTCGAAGTGTTCCACAAACTTATCCAAGTTAGGGAAGCACTGAGTCACCGTTTAAGCTTGAAGAATCTGTACCAAAAAGTTATGAGTAGAACCTTATGCGTAGTTGACTTTCTTACGCGTAGAAATAGGGTTTTGACTTACTCATAAAAAATTTCCAACGATTCAAACAATTTTGCTTGCACATATATCCTTAAAAACACTCGAATAACCCAAAAATGTTGACCTTTTTAACCCAAAGTGCTTAGAAAAGTTACGAGTAGAAATGACCAATGAACCAAAAACGAGTTTAAAACTTAACCAAAACGCGTAAAGCTTCGAACTTTTTGCACAAAACTGAAACTTTAGCACCAAATAAACCTTAAACCACAAGAATCTTGAATTTTTGAGTGCAAAAATTAAAGCTTTAAGCGAGACAAATATGACTAACGAGAGCCTTTACGCGTAACCCTTCAAACCAAACACAAACACTCCTAAACCATTGTTAGGCGATTGATACCAATTGTAGGACCTTACTAATATCAACCTTATCACTTTACCAAGCAAACCCAACACAAACACGTAGTACACAAACAGTATGCATAGAGATGAAAGATGAAGAATAGAAAGATGGTGACTTGAATGATATATTAGGCGTGTATGTTTAGAGAGGTAGAGAGAAGAAAGATGAAAACAATAAGTTGTATATTGCTTCAAAGGAAAACACATACACACACATACTCAAGCACACCCCTCAAATGACATACTTGAGGGGTATATATAGTAAGAGAGGATGATGCCCTAAGGCTTGGCCATGGGCCTCGAGTGGGCTTTGACATGGATTGGGTTACTTGGACTTATACAAGGCTAGCTTCTCTTAACTAATGCCCAATTAGCTTAGCCCAATCCACGAGCCCGTTGACTATTCTATCACGATATCTAACACACGTTACAAAGTTCCTAAATGTGAATGACCATCACTTCTAATAAAAACTATTAAGGCTAACAATCACCATCATCAACTATCCAATACACACTTTGGTAAACACATCATTCACACATTCTGCCGGCTAATGTTGTGACCTCCTGGTGAAGTAAACCCGATATACCAAACTTGATCATGAAGTACAATTCCCCATATTTGTTACTTAAACTTGTACTAATCCTTGTGAAGAAGAAACGGTGTACCCAATGTACAAAACCTCTTGACATTCTCAACTGAGTGAGACACCGAAGTGATAGTTACGTTGTGGGTTAAGCGAGAAACAGTCACAAATGTAACTAAATAGCCAAGTCTTTATCACCCTCTATAAATGCCCCAACAAGTCATCTTCGTGGAATACAAAATAAGTAAACACGCCCAGAAAGCCTCACTTCAAGTCCAAATAAGAAATACCGTACAAAACAAAACCCCATAGTCAACATTGTTCTAATAACTTTCAGATCAAGCCGAAACATAATATTCTATGTGAAAATGTATACACCAAAGTACAAATCATCATACCACAATGAGTCTTATCCTCAAATCTCATATCAACAAAACTCATAACCCACCAATTCTCATCATCACACCAAATCTCATATAATCAAATATCGTTAAAGCCCAATATAATACACGGCCCAACTCAACATAATGTTCGGTTCAGTCCATAGTAGCAATATCACGGCCCATGTAAAAAGATAAATCATTATTCATGTGAAAGATCATCATTCAATCTCATTATTATTCTCAACTTTGATTACGGAGAGCCTTATAGCCCCATAATGATTTAGAATCAACCGAATCAAAAGATGTACAAGCCCCTTAAAGAATATACACATCTCACAGACTTTGGTTACAATAATTCAGGGTATCACTCATGAATGGCTCATTGTACCTCACCTTATATCTCAAATAATGATAAATCTCGAAGATATCACACTTAAAAATACAAGACTTCACAAATCATTATAACATTCGTATATCAATAATACCAGTGAGGCCTATACTCGAATCTGACTCAGCCCATTCACATGTTCGGCCCAATGAATACAACCCATTCAGTAGACTACCCGCCGAAGTCCAATAACCGATCAACCAAACAACCCTAAAAATTAGGGTATTTAAGTACACACTTCACATAACCTCAAACCCTAATCAATCACACTCACAAAATAAAGCGCCCCCTTCATAACAGTTTCACTCAAAAACGGATTCAAACCCTAATGTATCTCTCTATAATCCGTCCCACATATCAAACTCAGAAACAATCATCTCACATCAAGGATCATGTCAACGACCATCATAATCCAGTACCCACGACAAGAATGAGCTCACCACAGGGATGGTTTGAGCCTCATCATCAAGATTTAACCAATTGATTCGAGGTAGGTTTTAATTTTTATTTGTGTACCTTTGTTACTTTGAACCAACGAACGAGGGAAGGAGATGACATATTATTGTTATTTCTATATCCTTGACATGTTCGAACATAACCAGTGATGAAATCATTAAAAGAGATCAATGAAGAGCATGATTCACAAATGAGTTATATAACCGTGAGTTGATTTTTTATTTTTATTTTTGTGAAAAAATCAGAGATCTCATCATTTTGATAAATAAGTGCATTTATTAATCTTTATAGACGAAACCAAGATAAATAGAATAACCATATTGTTATAGCTCTTTATCTTACTCATTCAGACATTAACTAGAAGTTTACTCCAAAAATGATCTATGAAGCATGCGTCCATATGTGTATAGATCGATTGAGATCTATGTGTTTGTAAAACCCTTCACATATGGAACAAGGATGAGATCTTTGACATGTGTTACTTTGTTAATTAGGGTCTTGATCAGTGAAGATGAAAGGCAAGGGGTTTAATTAATTAATCATGAGTTGAGGTCTTGAAGATCTTAACCACACCTTGATATAATCTGAGATCGTGCAAATATAAATCATGTAGTGCTTGATGAATGAGATTTGTTAAAAGGTAGATCTTGTATAATTGTTGATGTAGGTTTTCGATGATATTGTGATGAATATTTGATTTTTATGTAGTTGTTAGAAACTGAGATTGAATAAGGTAGAGTATTGGTTTTGTTTTGGTTTTGTGGTCATGGTCTTAAAAGTCAAATCTTCTTCTTCCTTTCTCTACTTAAACCGTAGTCCTATTTTGACACAGTCAAGTCACTAGAGTTGCTAAACACAGTCAAGTCGCTAAATCTTTAGAGTCAAGTCGCTAGATTTTGAAAGCACAAGTCGCTACTTGTTAAATAACAAGTGGCTAGGTCTAAGTCGCTACTTCATTATCTTGAGTGAGTCAACAAGTCGCTACCAGTATTTGTGAGTCAAAACGCTAACATTTTTCAAAACAACTCGCTAACTTGTAAAGACAAGTCGCTAACATTTTTCAAAACAACTCGCTATAAAGAAGGTACAATGAATCTGGACATGACCAACTCGCTATGAAGACTTTTGACTTTTTTCGATGAGTTTTCCGACCATTTTTCCGACCATCTTCATAGAAACCCAGAAAACTCAGAAAACTACAGTAAAAACTGCATCTTTTTGACAGATTTGACCACGAATATGACTGTTTGACCACAACATATTTTCACAGATAATGGTACAAAAGGACATATGAATGAATGACAAAACTGATCTGGACAAGAACAATGACATAAGACCAGATGTACACAAAACCCACATGACATTTTATGACCAAGAATGATCCAAAACAGAAAACATGTAAAAACATTTTATCTCAATGATATGAATAATATTAATCCGACCAAGAACAATACCAAAACAGTTTACAACATGATACAAAAAACCATAAACCCAACACAATAACCATGGTACAAAACCACACAAATCAAGACAACACAATAACCGTGGCTCTTGTACCATTTGTAGGATCGTAATATTTATTGTGTTTGATGATTCGGGTGGTCTTGGATGATGGAAATACATGTTAGCCATTTAGAGAGAGAAACTAGAGAGATGGGTGTTCTAGTTAGAGACTTGCTTTGTAAATTATCAAATGTTAGATTGAGAAGCACCACCCCTTCCATGGATGGAAGGGGTATTTATAGTTACAAAGCTTACGTCCTCCTGTCGGACTGTGGATCAGGCATACAATGGGTAAAGACCCGTCCTTCCTCCACGGTGTTACACTAAACTATTCTACGCTACAAACTAACAAATAAACTACTAAATAATGTAAATAACTACAAGTCTACGAGCTAAAATATGCTAGAACATAATTGGGGTGACCGACACTTTAATATGGAATTTCCAATTCCTAACAAAAAGGCTGAGGAGGAAGCTGATAACTATCTTCAATATAACCCTGAACACAACCCGGAACAATCTTCAGAGCCACCTCAAGACTTTTCTTCAACTGAGTCATCCTCTCATTCATCACCACCAGCATCTAAAGAAACAACCACCCGATAATCATCCAGGTCAATCAAGAAACCCACTGATACTTGGGCATCTCGTGCCAAAACCAAGATCGTTAAGGCTGTCAAGCAAGCAAGAAAATGAAATGTGGTTAACAAAAATTTGAATCAGCTGGCTGACAGGGTTAACTTACTAGGTAATATGATGAACGAGTTCACGGAGGAAAGAGAACAAATCCAGCAATTCCTCAACAGAGACATAAAAGGAGAAATAGACAAGCAGATTGTTGACTACACTCATCATTTCCTTCTTGATAATGCTCAGATTGTACATGTTTTTAGTAGTGTTATGTGTGCTTTTGTATATGTTATTTGGTTATATTTGTATGATTTCAGTGCTTAATCGCATCAAAAGGTGTTTGTCTAGTGTTTATAACCAAGTGTAGGGAAACAGAAGGAAAAGTAAAGGAATGTTCAACAAATGGAAGATTTTCGTCCCAATGAAGCATGTCAAGCACATATCAGTATTTCAAGTACCATAGAAGACCAAGATGATTGAAGAACCAAGCTCTACAAGTCAAAATGAAGTAAAAGTCAATTTCCGGTAACTCAGGAAGACCAACCGGATCGGTTGCAACTGCAACCGGATCGGTTGGAAGAAGATCAAAGATTGCCCATGACGCCAATCCAACAGTTCGGTTACCACCTGCAACCGATACGGTTGGAACACTTGTAGAATACCAACCGGATCGGTTGGTCATGTGACCGATCCAGTTGGAGAGCCTGTTTCTGCCAAATCTTCATCACTAAGTTTCCCCTTTGTATCCAAATGATTCTAGGTCCTTCCCTTGGTGTATTCTAGTCCCTTCCTAACTCTTTGGAGGCCAAGTTCAGCAATTAATACCCTAGGCCTTGGAACTAGTATAAATAGAGACCTCTTGTGAGCATATGAGACACACTTCAATACAACTCTCTCTACTCATCAAACAAAGCTCTTAAGCTCTCAAATTCGTCCTTAGAAGTCCAGGAAAGTTTGGAGTTCCAAAAGTACCACATTTGGAGACCAAAACCCCAAGGAGTCTACCCTAATACTTTGGGAATCATTACTTTACCATTTGTAATCTTATTCCAAGCATTGTAAGACTCTTAATCATGTTTTCTAATGTTCAAAGTTATGAGTTTATGTTTATGTTTGCTATGAGTGGCTAGTTTCTTTATACACTTGCTTAAATGATGTTTATTATCATATGATTGTTAGTGATTGTGTTAACATGTTTTAATTCAACTTCAAGTTGATTCTAAGATCCAATTGTGTTAAAGTTTCATAGTGACATTTGTTAGTCAAGTTTGACTAGTTGATAGTAATCGTAGAGGTCGAAAGAACTTATTGTTATTCAACTAGTTATAATCATTTTATCAATGGACGATTGTTTTTACCCATTATTCTTGATTAAACAAAGGAACTAAGGTGTGGTTGTAATAAGAATGCTTTTTGATTATCAAGTTGGATTGATTGGAAACATCTAAAAGGTCGTAAGATTAGTTGTTGACAATCAATTGTATCCGATTGTCTATAATCAGTTACCTTTTGTATTGACCATTTCAAAAGCAATTTGATAAAGCAAATGGATGGTTTTGTGTTTAAGTTTGTGAAAATAAACTTATGAAACTTGAATTGATCTTGAATTGATTGGTTAAACTTAATGCTTGTTTTTATAAACCAAAATCTTGACGAAGGTTTAACTTGTAAGAACAATAGATTAGTACACCAACTAATTATCATAACCAACATGTTAAGAGGTTAACACAATCACACTAATCGAGGATAAGAAACTAGTTTAAGCAAGTGTAGTTTTTAATCATCTGAATTCCATTATATCTATTTTCGTTGTTATATGCTTTTGGATTGTCTTAGTTGATTCAAACTTGTTAATCAGATTCACTCAAATCCCTGCGAGCGATCCCGACTTACCTTCATAATCTTGCTATAACGGACGAGTACACTTGCTCGTATGTGTTATTGGAAAAATTGGTAATTCATCTTTTATAAATTTAAAACTTGTACACACCTAGCACATCACTTCTCCAAACTGTCCCTGGTGTTACAAGAGAAATGTTTGCTAAAAAACTTTACCCTTATCTGAAGTCAATGTCAGGCAAACAATCACTACAACACCGGTGGTTATGCAAAATTGACCAGTTCAGCCTCTGAATGTCACTGAAGCTGACTTGATTTCACAGCTGATCATGCAGATGTCTCCTCGATCTCCAACTTTCACATCTGATAAATCTAAACTCTTTGAGGCATTGCTTACATATCAACTCAAGACAACTTGCAAGGAAGCAGCTGGTCAGGAAAAGCGACCAAGAGACGATGATGATGCGGACAAGGATCCAAAGGCTAAGTGTCTAAAGAAAACAGGCGAGTCCTCATCTATGCCTCCACCACCACCAAAGACCACCTCCACTACCCAAGCATCACAGAAGACTTCTACATCAGATAAACCTCAGGACTCTGAGTCTCCACCACCATAGGAGAAAACTGGTGATCATTTCCAATACACTGGTGGTGACGAAGAAGAAATTCCTGAGCCACAACAACCGCCCTCATCTGCAACATTAACTAAGAAATAACCAGGACCATCATCCAAACCAAAGAAGAAGAGACCTAGCTCTGTCGTCTCCTGGTTAGATGAAGATGAAACAGATGAATCTGATTGGTTCAATAAGCTTTTTGATGCTACACCTCGATTACCAGATGGCCAAGAATCGGTAGATGGTCGAACTATGGAGCATGTTAAAATTATCCAAGACAAGTTCAAGGTTAAAAAGATGACAAAAGGGGAGCTACGCCGAATCAAGAATGATGCGTTTCAATTGCTAAAAGACAACTCCGACAGTGCCATTGAAGTCGAATATCATCTCGAAAACATCGCACGAGCTATGTCTAACAATATTGACTGGCTCAACCCCGAATCGAACATCGACTTCACAAGAAAGGATAAGACTCCATATTTCACAGACTAGACCAAACCACTACCAACCATTGGTCGACCTGAGCAACCCAGGATTCCCTACCAATACTTCTTCAACAATGACCTAGAATTTCTGCAACACGATAGCGAAGTTAGCAAGAAATACGCTACATCACTCACCTTTAACATCCCAGCAGCAGTCTTCTCCAACAATGCCACCATCGAGGAAGAAGCCGCCAAAATGTTCATTGACAAAGTGGTGGATTATGATCTCGATGCTCTGTATGGCATTCACCATTGTCTAGAAAGGAGAAGACTATACTACAGAACCTTCCAAGTTCAAAAGTCAAACAAATAGGTGTTTAGTGACAAAAGGATCGTTGCTATAAGGAATGTTAATCTGGCTTCAAAGTGGGATTACTCATTCTTGCAGGAGATAAAAGCCAAACGACAAGACGAGCAAGAATAAGACTTCACTGAAGCTGATTTTCCGAGGTTGTTGCTCAACGAAATCGAAGACATGTATCTGGCTAAGGTACAAGGTCGGATGAGACAATTCTCCACCAACATTCAGCTCTAGTACATCACTGCATTGTTGATATTCATTAGAAGTAGAGTGATCCAGGAACGTGTTGAAGATCTTCAACTTGCTGTGGAATCATACCAGAAACAAGTCAATCTCACTAAACCGTTGCTACACTTTCCCGACATCAACCAACTATCTTAGTACACCATTTTGAAGAAACCGAAATTTGGAGTTGTTTACCGAAGTGAACTTCACCACAACTGTTTCATGGCGTACAACGAGGTTCACAAGTTCTACGATCACACATTAAAGTTGGTTCATGATGGGCTAGCATATCGGTTGAAGGATATACAACAAGGAATTGGGTCAAAGAAGCGTTGGAATTCCAAGGAAAGAAGGGATGCTAGGAAGATAATCACAAGGATAGATGAAAGGTTGTTTCATCGATATCAGATGCAGAATTCGGAAAGATTTGTGGGTGGAAGAGAGAGTTTCCCTCTTACGGGTTATCAACGTCAAGATAGAACTCGTGGTCTTATTGAAGGATTGACTGTTACTCTTTAAATTATTTCATTGTTTGACATTTGGATAATATGATTTGTATATCGACTATGGCTTGTGCACACATAACAGTCTACAACCCGTACTTGTAATGAAAGGACCCTGTGGTACGCTTCAGTGCCATAATCCTTATAAAAGGAGTGAAAGCTTCTTACTTTTGAGTAAAATTTATGAAAACTTTCATTTTTTTTCAAAGTTTTGCTCAAAAGAACAAGTACTTCCCTTATGTTTTCAAAAACTCAAAAGTTAGTATTACTTGTTTAGGGGGAGTATTTGATAAAAATCTTTGTTCGCAAATTGTTCTTCATGGAAATCTTCCCACAAAACTCGAAATGGTCATATTCGATATCAAAATTTCACCAAAAATAACATTTATATGCCATTTTTGAGGGGGAGAAAAATTGTGTGATACAACTATGTTGTAATTATGATTGAATCTTTGTGTGCTAAGACTTAACCCATGAATTGACAAGATCTGAACTGTCATACATCAAAAAGATTTATCTTCCAATACTTATCCGAGTAGATTGTACCTATTCGAGAAACTCTTGATAGACATGAACCTTGATGGGTTTGACAACCTTTCGAGGTTTGTCCACATCTTCAAGGTAGTTATTAGAGCTAGTTGTCCCCTAAAAGTTGACAATGTATCTCTTTAACTATGCAACGTAACCGTGTCTCGCGGGGAATTATCTATCTTGAGTCGATCAATTCAAAAGTGCGAGCTCTACCCTCACTGTGCAGATTTCTGTCAAAACACTTGAGCACATGTGGAGGGGAAGTATTTCTGAAAATACAAAACTCTCGAAGTGTTACAAAATGTTTTCACTCAGAAACACTTTGAGAGATTTTTGAGAAAATGGTTTTATGGCAACGTAGGATAGTCATGGAGTTATAAGGTGACTAAGTTTAGGAATAACCGTCCTATGATCCGCCAGAGCCGGAGGGATTTACCCAAGGACACCACCAATAGTTAGAATTTAGAAGTCCTTAGGTATGATTATAAAAAAAAGGAGAAAATGAGAATCGGAGAAAGAAGGATTTGAAGAATTAAAAAGAAAAGTAAAGAGAAGGGTGAAAAGAAATAAACCTCCAAATTATTCAACTTAGAGCAAACACCGGGTTCAATACATATGCTACTGGCTGTCACTAGATGACACCGGTATTGAAGATTAAGTCTTCATGGACCCAGTGACGCATGCACTAAACCTTCTTAGCCACTCCAGTTTCTCCCAACAGAAGCTTGTTTCATTCTCACAGGGAGCCCTACGTAAACTATCGGCTTTCTTTTAGAGATTGCTGGTATTGCAGAAGGAGACCCTCTCCCTAGTCTCCGCTCAGGAACACTTGACATTTCATCACTTGTCGTTCAACTTTAAGGATGCAAGTGATATAATTCTAGAGTCCTACACAGATCTTAGCAATCTGTCGAGAACATTTATGAGGGGTTCACAACTTTGTTCCTCAGTGATTGAATGGAAACTCCTGCCAGGGTCAACATCAAACAGCCCTGACAGCAGGTCGCTTCGGTAGTCCCTTGTGGGTTACACTTAGTTTGGTCTCAAATGGTCTACAGTCGTGGGGTGATGCTTCGGTGTACCTCAGCGACACACCTGAACTGTAGGTGTACTGTAGTACATCGTGTTTTCCTAATTGAGGGACTCCAGTTCAGAAACAGCCTTTGCTAGAATTAGAGATGTGTTTTCACACTATGCTGTTAACACGCTCGAAGTTCGAACTTGTAAGTGCTGGAAATCCCGCTAAGGAGATTCCTTTCAAGAATCGAATCTTGAAGATGTGGGTCATTACTTGAACTTGTTCAACGTAATGCCAACTATCCCTTATGGGATTCGGACAGCTGATTCGCCCGAACAAGGTGAATGGAATCAAGACCTTCATCAGAAGAACAATCGTAGTGGTCAATTCTCTAAGAAACGACCACAGTGATCGATTGGTGTTTATCACTGACCCATTCTTATGTTTTCTTCTTATGGATGCTCCTTGGAGATGATCGTGCTTATTCTCCACATGCTCATACCATCAACAACACAATTTGAAGTTCTCTCGAAAGGCAACACAAAAGTCAGAATGATTCTTCTTCTAAAGCCAAAGAATCTACAAAGTTTAAAGAATAAGAGAACTACATCAATACTGAAATCCACCGTCAAAGAGCGTGTGAGCATGTTGGAGAAAGACGTGGAGACACCTGAGCAACGAAGCGGACCTGATGCAAACAACAACAACATAACATCACCATATCCACACCTGAACAAAGAACAAAGAACAAATATTACGAAGACGTCAAAGCTGAATACTTCAAAAGAAACAAGATCCTCACACTGGGGAGATTGTAGGAATCAAGGCACTTCTTCTCACAAGAAAGAGGAATGTTAGAAGATGTCAAAGCAACTGCTATTACGTCAACACCAACAACTTATCCAAGATTGCTTGAGTCATCACTTAACTACTAACACTTAGGGGGAGATTGTTGGAATCACTCCTAACTTGTATTTCAAGTGTTAGTAATTAGTATGTAATAGGTTGCTTAAACTAGTCTTTTATGTTAGTTATTAATGGCAAGACTTATGTGGAAAGCCCATAAGCTTGGCCCAAGCCCAATAAAGAAGGAAGGGACTAGATATGTTGCCCTAGTTCCCTTCCCTATAATTACTACATGTAAACCTTCATTTGAAGGTTGTTTGTTCACTTATGCATAATTACTACGCCAAAACATTTACTATTATCATACGTGTGTATTGTGTGTGTGATCAACCAATCTCTCTTTCATCTTATTTCTTACATATTGATACTTGTGTTAACTTATGGTGACCTAACAAATTCTAATACGGGTTTCAAACAAGGGTTAACCTAATGCCTCTTATCATTTAGTTATTCCTAACTACACAAGTGTAGTCTCACTAGCGATCTCGGAATGCATCACAAAAAAAGTTCTAGAATCTATTATACTACTGGTACACTCTCAAAGCATTAAAGGTAAATGCTTTAATTCCTAAAGATCTAGGGGCGAACCTCACATTTTTGAGGTGGAATTTGAGTGGTAAATGGTTTTTTTGCTAGTCATATAAGTTCTATCCATGAGACGCTTTATTAAGAATAAATTCCCACTCGTACATGTCATAAAGAATTTTAAATTTGGCGCTAAAATTACCCTAACAAATATTTCTCATAGATTATTACACAAACGAACTAGGACAAGACAAATAATCAAGGATAAGCATAGTTTCAAAGTTCCCGTTTTATTCTCCCTCCCTACACTTAAACTGAACATTGTTTCCAATGTTCCCTAAAATTATCAAAGTTATGATAAAGGAAGGTAATTAAAAGAGAAAGAAACTAGTACTCCCCTGATTAGCTCGGTAGGATCCGTGTGAAGTAGTGGTTAAATTCTTTTCCAAGAAGAATGTATGCGTGATAATCTCCATCCAATATTGTGTTTCTTCTTCTTGCCAAATATAACCTGCACACTTTAAGAAAATAGACGAAACCTTCACGTAAAATCGACGGTAAAACTATATATGACTCAACTACACTAGGATATAATGCTTGTGGAATGGATGTTTGCAGATTTTCTGGAAAATTAAGATCGTAGAATTTCTAAAAATTTATAAATAGCATAGAAAACGAAAAGATTTTATAAGTTGTTTTTGCTCGGCTTGACGTCGTCAGGTTCTAATCCTGACTCCGTCAGGTTGTCCTGACAGAAACTGGTCTGCTGCGTTTTCCTGGAAAAATTCTTGAAACATTACACCTTTAGAATCTGGAAAAATTCCTGCAAAACATCCATTATGAATCGATACAAGCATTTGACTCTAACAAACACATATATTTCAATTTCACTAATCGTAGTTCTTATGTTCATGTTTTTGAAAAACGTATGTAATCCTCCCTACACTTATCTTTTTGTAAAATACCTTTGTATGTAATTAAGATGAGGTTAAAGACAAAATAAAGCATTTTCACAAATTCAAATATGAGAACATACAATAATAAAAAAGATATATGACAAACAAACAAGCAAACAATTAAGCATGGGTGGCCTCCCACGAAGCGCTTTTCTTTATTTATGAGTCT
This sequence comes from Chrysanthemum seticuspe, assembly GCA_019973895.1. Classification (NCBI taxonomy): domain Eukaryota; kingdom Viridiplantae; phylum Streptophyta; class Magnoliopsida; order Asterales; family Asteraceae; genus Chrysanthemum; species Chrysanthemum seticuspe. Next base: position 52,651,326 of record BPTQ01000004.1, on the reverse strand, counting down.
TGTAGCTAGACTCGAAGTCGTGCTCCTACGTGACTTCATTGCCGTCACTTTCTTCCTCATGACGATCTCTGTTGTGGTTTTCCATGTTATAGTAATGTCCTATTATGCATCTTTCTAAGAAGTCATTTTCCCCCCAATCGGTTCTATATTCCGGTCCTAATTTCAAACTATCCTTATAGAACCCAAAAATCTTCTTCATCACATAATCTACTCCCTTCTCCTTATCCTCCTCATTCCTATAGTAGACCGATAGCTTAAGTTCCTTTTCATCATTGGATAGTGATGAAAATTTCTCAATTTTAAATGGCATTTGGTAAGCTACGTCATCGGTCTCATCCTTAAATCTAACTATTCCTAACGATGGATCATAAGTCATCCCGGTGTTTTCTATTAAAGGCTTTCCTAGAATTACGTGGGACAAGCTGAGATCTATGGGCGTACTAATATCCTCCACAATTATGAAATCTGTAAGGTACGTGAAACTACCTACATAGACGGGCAATCCCTTAACTCTACCAAGAGAATTACAACTAACTCTAGGATCATCGGGATCTCGCCTATTTGGGATAGGTTTCTTCATTACCCAATTATAGTATGTGCTAGTCATGATGTTTATTGGGGATTTTCGATCAATGTAGGCCTTTGACATGAAAAGATGTCCTATGTAACATGGTATGTTGAGATTCCAAGGATTTCCAAATTTGATTCGAGGGCTTTTCCTAACATACATGTGATAGCACTAAGTGCGGGTGGCGAGAGAGTTCCTCTTCCGTAGGAAACTTATTGAAGTATTCATCACCTAATTCATCTACTTCGTTGGTCGATTCTTCCTTAGGATTTTCACTAACCTCAAGTGTCGTCTCATGGTTCGCTTTATCACTAGTCCTATTTGGCTTCACTAAGGTGATGGTATTAACGAATTGAACATGCTTGGATGAAGAGGGATCCCTAGTTTCGAAGTACTTACTTGGGTCCTTAATTTTCACACCAGAAGTTTTGGGAGGATAAGTCGAGATGGAATTAACCTTTTCGGCGGTCTTCCTATCACTATTGGTCATGGATTTCAAAAGGTTATCTATCTTCCTATCCATATCGGCTTGTTGTTGGTTAAAGCGGTCCGAAAGCTTGGCTATTTGAGCTTCTTGGGATGTAACTAGGTGTTGCAACATCCCTTCTATGTTTTGTTGGCTAGGGCCGTGGGACCATGGGGAGTCATTAGAGGTGAATTCTTTGGTTTGTCCCCAATTGTAGTCGGGTTTGCTCATCCATGCTTCTCGGGCATCATTGAAAATCCTAGGTCCGGGTGTTGTGGGGAATCTCCCTCCCATTCCATTGGTACGCGAGGATGCATAGTCAACGGAAGCTAGTTCGGGGAGTCTTGTGCAAGTACGACTGTCATGGGGACCACTACATAGCTCACAAAAGGAATATACTTTGTTCACTTGGCGTAAAGACTTAGGATTTTCGTAGGATCTCATTAGGAATTTTACTTGATCTTTAAGCTCGAGCATCCTACGATTGGAAGTTTGTGAGTCAATGGGAGGAAAGGAGATTACCTTGACAGTTTTGGGCAACTCACGGGGGTCATTCCAACTTTCATTGTCATAGAAGGAAAGGTCCTCTATTGTACCCCAGGATTCTTCCGTGGTGAGATCACTAAGTTTGCCACCGGCCGCTTGGTCGTTGGATTGCTTAGTTGAGAAGTTGACATGATCGTACAAGATTTGGACTTGACGCCAAAGATCGATGCCATGATGATGTACTTTATGGAGTAAGTCCTTGAATCGAGTCCATGCCTCGTAAGATTTACCTTGACGATGTTGGAACATCAAGATTTCATTCCTAAGTTTGGTAGTTCTCCCCGGTGGGAAAAATGTGCAAGGAAACGAGTAATGAGATCATCCTAACTTGAGATGGATCCGGCGGGAAGTCGCTCAAGCCAATTACTTGCTTGGTCCCGTAGAGAGAATTGGAAGAGATGCAAGCGCGTGGTCTCCCGTGTGGTAGCATCAAGGTCAATGGAATCAACGATTTTAAGGAAGTCCTTGAGATGCTGATTAGGATCTTCGGAATGAAGTCCACGGAATGCACATCCGTTTTGCACCAACCGGATGGTGTCGGATCGCAGGGCCGTAGTTTGAGCTTGATCGGAGAGCTCAATGGTGTTCCTATAGCCTTGGTGGCTCGGTCTAGAGTATTCACCAAGAGTACGGCCTCTTGGTTGGTCAATGAGTGGTGGCTGGTTATCACCTTCCATAATGAAAAGTGATGAGGCTACGAACAAATTCACGAAGAAAGGGGATAGACTACGAGGAAGCTAAAAATGAGAAAAAATCTTACTTGATAGGAATCAAGCAAGGGAACCTAGACAAGATAAAGATCTAAATAGCTATTCTATTCCCCAGCAGCGGCACCAAAAACTTGATGCGTGTACGAAGCGCATTGAACCTGATCGTTGTAGTGTAGTATTGGGTAAGCCTCGGGGATTGATATCGTTCTCTAGGGGAATAGGAATGCTAGTAAGAAGTGTACTACGCTAAGGTTGAGGTTGAGGAAGATTCTTTTTTATCTTTTTATATTTTTTTGAAAGCTAAGGGTAAAATCTCAGGGCTTGGAATTGGGGGCTGGTACTTCTACCGATTCCTCTACTATCTAATTATCTAATTATCTAATTCTACGGGTAGTCTTATGTCTATTGATGTGTGCTCGTATGATGATTAAAAATGTGTTTACCTAGATACTATTACTCCCTAGTTATCTTTTATTTAGGTTTAATTGTCACGTCCTTATTCTTAACGCATTGTGTTTCCTAAAGTCGTAGGGTGTGCCTATTCCTTAACTCTTTGAAGTCACCCTTGAGAGTAGTAAACGAAATCCACTAAGTCATTCATAAACTATCAAAGATTCATCAAGCATTAAAAACAACGATAGCCTAGTCGCACTCCTAAGCCAATTACAATTAAGATAAGAGACAACCTAACTTTAATTAACAACTAGGTTTCATAGATCTAAGCAAACACACAAGAAATTTAGCCAGACATGTTAAACAAGGAAGCATGCACACATTCAATGGAAGACAAAATGAAATTAATGAAGTAAAACACTTATCTTGATGTGTAAAATAGGGTTTGGGACCCTAATACTGTCCAAGTTGGACTACAAACGTTTTGGGTTTTTACCCCAAAAGTCTACCTCTTCAAATTATGAAAACTCGATATCTGTATATAACTTTACACTTGCGACGACGTCGCCTTATAGGTGGGACGCCGTTAGATCACTGTCATTAGGGTTTTCGTCTTGGCCAAGTTATCGTTGGGACGACGTCACCTTGTAGTTGTGACGCCGTCGGGCTTCAGCAGGGACGTCGTCTGATTCTGGATCTGGGCCGTCTGAGATGAAAAGTCTTAGTGACGCCCTTCCTCTTCAAAGCCAGACGCCATCAGATGTATTTTAGCAAAAAGTCTACAGAGTCGTCAGGTGTATTTTAATTAAACCAGTAGAGAGGGACGGCGTCGCCCTTAAGTTGGGACGCCGTCAGCTTCAGTTTCAGCAGCTTGAGTGTCTTCGATCTTGACTTAGCCATTTTCTTCATTTTTTCACTCCTTTTCGTCCAAATATGCATCATTCCAGCTTATTTCTTCCAAGAGACCTAAAAAGTGAAAAGGAACGATATTAAGCACTAACGGATATAAAAGTGATCAATTAAGGGCTTAAATGACCCCAAAAAAGTGTACGTTTTAAATCTTTATCAATAATTTACCAATTTTTAATTGCATACTTATTTTTTTAAGTAGAAAAATACCTACAATGTTTCATTTTTTAACCGTTAGCCAACAATCACCATTTAAACATGGAAATTCTTTTGACTTATACCATAATTAGACAGAGATCTTTTCCATATATTGCATATAATCTACCAATCGGGTAATGTGTTTTAGGATATTGGAGTTATATGTATAATATACTAGAGAATGATGTACTATACAATGGTTGTCAGTGACAACATGCCATAAGCTATAAAATGAAGCTAACTGATTAGTTTAAAATGACAAAGATAAACTTGTGTATCATATAATGATTAGCTTTATCATTTTAAACTTATAAAATAGCTTCATTTTATAGTTTTTGGCATGTGGTCATAGACAAGCATGGTAGATTACATATGTATAACTCTAATATCCGTAGAATAAGTTAATTGGTATATTATATGTATGCAAAAGACATATATCACCAAGGTCGTTGTCTAATTATGATATCAGTCAAAATATTTCCATGTTTAAAATATTACCATTGGCTAACGGTCAACAAATGATGCATCATAGATATTGTTCTACTTAAAACATTAATAATGCATTCAAAAGTAAATTTTCAAGCTTATAATATGACCGTTGGCAAACGGTCAGAATTTAAAACATTATATATATTTTGAATCATTTGCAAAGACCATAGATCCATAGATATTTTTATGTTTTGTAGCCATCATTATTGAATCACTTATAGCCTTCATCATCATTCTCTTTCGACATGGTCTCCTTAATCTCGATTCTGAGAATACTATTTCCATTTTAACCTCATTATAAGTGATACATGCTTGATAGGTAGGATGTTGTTTTTAATTATAGATTTTGAGGATCATAACTTTATATATGAATAACGATTTCAAAGTAAGATACTTGCAGAAAGTACCTCCCAAGCCCAGAAAATCTCTAAAGATGGTTACAAAAGCTCTTTTGATTCCATATATCAATATACATTTAGTGTTTTGGCAAGTAGTATTGATACGAAACACTTGTTACCAACATTTTTTAACTATAAAAAATTTTGAAATAGGTTAGTATTATTTATTAGATGTTCACCTTGGTAATGATTCGGGTCAATTTTTATATTTAGTAAAGGTATAGTAAATGTGATATTCAATGTCTTCGATCATGAGGTAATTATTGCAGGCATAATCATTTGGTCTGTAGTTATTTGGAGATGGTCGTACCATCAGAACTAAAAGTTACATGGTCGAGCAATCTCCGGCTGAACCCTGGGCCATTTCCTTCCACTTTCCATAACCCGTATATTGGAATACACGTAGGATCTCATATGTTTCAAAAACTGTGATGGAAATTATAGTTGAGAAATTAAGTAGCTCTTTAGCTAGACAAGCAGCTCTTGTGGAATAAACTCTTATGGAAATTGCAAGTTTCCACAAGAGTTGCTTGTCTAGCTAAAGAGCTACTTAATTTCTCAACTGTAATTTGTAACACAGTTTCTGTAACATTTGAGAGCCTATATGTATCCTAATCTATAGGCTCTGGAAATTGGAAGGAAATGGCCCAGGTTTCAATCAGGCATTGCTCGACCATGCCTGTTTTGGTTTCGATGTTACATCTCCAAATACTGTAGATCAGGTGCTTGGGCCTGCATTAATTACCTCATGATCGAAGACATTGAATGTCACTTTTACTCTACCTGTTTTAAATATTTAAATGACCCAATTAATTACCAAGGTGAAAATCTAATAAATACAACTAACCATGTTCAAAAAAAATTCTAGTTAAGAAATGTTGGTAGCTAATGTTTCATATGAGTACGATATAACAAAATAATTGAATGCATATTGATATTTGGAATCGGAAGAGATATTGGTACCTTCTTTAGAGACTTTCTGGGCGTGGGCAATACTTTTTGCAAGTATCTTACTTTGATTTTGTATTCAGATATAAAATTATGTTCCTCAACATCTATAATAAAAAAACAAAAATCCTACCCATCAATCATGTATCACTTACAATGAGGTTAAACTTGAAATAGTTTCTTCATAATCGAGATTAAGGAGACCAAGTCGAAATAGAATGATAGCGAAGTCTAAAGAGTTATACAATAACGATGGCTTCAAAACTTAAAATTATCTATGAATGTATCGCCTTACGAAAATGACTCAAAACATATATAATGTTCTAAATTTGGAACGTTAGTCACCAATCATATATAAGCTTGAAGAAAATAATTTTGAATATCAATATTATGCTTAAACGGATTTGAAATGACAAAAAGATATTGCCGTTAGACAAATAAAAGTATCTTTTGTAGATATTGAGGTAGTAGGTTTAATTTACCAATTTTTAAATTCATACATAATGTTTTATATCTAACAATATGTATAATGTTTAATTGCCGACCATTAGCCAACGATCATATTTTAAACATGAAAATATTTTTGACCGATATCATGATTAGAGAACAACCTTGATGATAAGAAAATAGGAGGATTAAAAAAGTTTTTGAATCTAATAAGAAAATTAAAAGTTGAGTTCCTACAAATGTGGCAAGTTAAATGCTTTTTAAAGACAATTAGCCCTCAAGTATAATTTACCAATTATTAAATGCATACTTAATGTTTTAAGTAGAACAATACTTACAATGTTTTATTTTTTAACCGTTAGCCAACAATCACCATGCAAACATGGAAATTCTTTTGACTTATATCATGATTAGACAGAGATCTTTTCCATATATTGCATCTAATCTACCAATTGTGTAATGTGTTTTAGGATATTCGAGTTATACATATAATATACTAGAGAATGGTGTACTATACAATGGTTGTCAATTATCACACGCCATAAGCTATAAAATGAAGCTAAATGATTGGTTTAAAATGACAAAGATAAACTTGTGTATCATATAACGATTAGCTTTGTTATTTTAAACTAATAAAATAGCTCCATTTAATAGCTTTTGGCATGTGGTCATAGACAACCATGGAAGATTATATACGTATAACTCCAATATCCATGGAATAAGTTACACAATAGGTATATTATATGTATGCAAAAGACATATATCACCAAGGTCATTGTCTAATTATGATATCAGTCAAAAGATTTCCATGTTTAAAATATAACCGTTGGCTAACGGTCAACAAATGATGCATCATAGATATTGTTCTGCTTAAAACATTAAGAATGCATTTAAAGATTCATAAATTATACTTAATAGTTCATTATCGCTAAAAGATAATTTTATTTTTCTAACGGCTATATCATTTTGTCATTTCAAATCCTTTTAAGCTAAATATCAATATTCAAAAGTAAATTTTCAAGCTTATAATATGACCGTTGGCAAACGGTCAGAATTTAAAACATTATATATATTATGAGTCATTTGCAAAGTCCAAAGATCCATAGATATTTTTAAGTTTTGTAGCCATCATTATTGAATCACTTATAGCTTTCATCAGAACTATTCTCTTTCGACTTGGTCTTCTTAATCTCGATTCTGAGAATACTATTTCCATTTTAACCTCATTTTAAGTGATACATGCTTGATAGGTAGGATGTTGTTTTTAATTAAAGATGTTGAGGATCATAACTTTATATATGAATACAGATTTCAATGTAAGACACTTGCAGAAAGTACCTCTCAAGCCCAGAAAATCTCTAAAGATTGTTACAAAAGCTCTTTTGATTCCATATATCAATATACATTCAGTGTTTTGGCAAGTAGTATTGATACGAAACACTTGTTACCAACATTTTTTAACTATAAAAATGTTTGAAATAGGTTAGTATTATTTATTAGATGTTCACCTTGGTAATGATTCGGGTCAATTTTTGTATTTAGTAAAGGTATAGTAAAAGTGATATTCAATGTCTTCGATCATGAGGTAACTATTGCAGGCATAAGCATTTGGTCTGCAGTATTTGGAGATGGTCGTACCATCAGAACTAAAAGATACATGGTCGAGCAATCTCCGGCTGAACCCTGGGCCATTTCCTTCCAATTTCCATAACCCGTATATTGGAATACACGTAGGATATCATATGTTTCAAAAACTGTGATGGAAATTATAGTTGAGAAATTAAGTAGCTCTTTAGCTAGACAAGCAGCTCTTGTGGAATAAACTCTTATGGAAATTGCAGGTTTCCACAAGAGCTCCTTGTCTAGCTAAAGAGCTACTTAATTTCTCAACTGTAATTTGTAACACAGTTCCTGTAACATTTGAGAGCCTACATGTATCCCAATCTATAGGCTTTGGAAATTGGAAGGAAATGGCCCAGGTTTCAATCAGGCATTGCTCGACCATGCCTCTTTTGGTTTCGATGTTACATCTCCAAATACTATAGATCAAGTGTTTGGGCCTGCAATAATTACCTCATGATCGAAGACATTGAATGTCACTTTTACTCTACCCAAGTTTAAATATTAAAATGACCCAATTAATTACCAAGGTGAAAATCTAATAAATACAACTAACCATGTTCAAAAAAATTTCTGGTTAAGAAATGTTGGTAGCTAGTGTTTCATATGAGTACGACATAACAAAAAAATTGAATGCATATTGATATTTGGAATCGGAAGAGATATTGGTACCTTCTTTAGAGACTTTCTGGGCGTGGGCAATACTTTCTGTAAGTATCTTACTTTGATTTTGTATTCAGATATAAAACTATGACCTCAACATCTATAATAAAAAGACAAAATCCTACCCATCAATCATGTATCACTTACAATGTGGTTAAACTTGAAATAGTTTCCTCATAATCGAGATTAAGGAGACCAAGTCGAAAGAGAATGATAGCGAAGGCTAAAGAAAGATACAATAACGATGGCTTCAAAACTTAAAAATATCTATGAATGTATCGCCTTACGAAAATGACTCAAAACATATATAATGTTCTAAATTTGGAACGTTAGTCATGTGACAACTGGCAATTTAGGGATTCTATTTTAGGTAACCACATTACGTTAAACTAAACCGAGCTTTTGCCTTTATCACTATTTTTATAAACCATGACTTGATTTTATATCGTCTATTGGTTTTTACGGTTTATTTCACTATTGAATGAGTTATCGTATGAGTTTTAACTCTATTTGGTAGGCACTATTCGATTCGGCACTAGAAAAGCCTAAAACAAGAAATAACGTAACTTTTAGACCGTAACTCGAAAATTGACAAATAAATAGTCAAAACTTGTGGAAAAACATAAATAACGATGTTAGAAAGTCGAATGAACGTCGTGGGACACTCGGGGGACAATATATGAGCTCGGGAATGGGTAAATGGGAAAGTTTACGAAAAATTACAACTCTGACCCCCCTATTTCACCCGTAGCCGGCGCCCCCCCTCCTCCAAAAATATTTATTTTTGAGTCCCTAGTTCCAAGTATTTAAACCCTCACCCACCTTCATTTCACTGTTCATTTTATCTCTCTAAAAACACCGACAAACACATTTTCTCTCTCTACTCTCTCTCTCTTCTCCAAAATAAAACCCTAGCCACCACCACCACCCTTTGGCCGCCGCCACCTCCGGCCATATTCCGGCCATTTTCCGGCGAGTGGTGCTACACCTCCACCACCATCTTGTAGCTCTTCTCATCCTCTTTCCATCCATATATAATACTCTCACTAAAACCTTCATTAACACCTTCAAATCTTAAGATTAAGATTCATAATTTTAGGGTTTTCATCAAATATTGCAATTCGTGCTTGAATAAGGTAAATGGAACATGGGTAAAGCTTGTTTAAGCTATAATAAGCCACGTATGGCTAATTAGGGTTTCGACCCTATGGTATAATTTGGGGCTTTTGGTTTAAACGTGGGATTAAGTCTAATTAACATCTAAATAAACATGTAGATAGTGTTTGGTAAGCATGCGGTGTATCAATTTGATGGGTTTATGCATTTTCGGTCTAGTTTCATATTTTTGGTTAGAATAGATGATGGGTTTTGTGTTTAGTTAATGATTGGAGATTGATTGATTGTATTTGGATGTTGTGGAATTGATTTGGGTGATGTTTGGTTGGATTTGGAAGGGTGTACGAGCCACCAGGGCCACGTACATGAGCCTTGGGTTGCGTACGTGACCCACTTGGGCCACAGGTCCTGGTCGGGTCATTTTGGTAGCTTGTTGGTTGATGTAGTTGAGGTTTGGATGAGACGCGTGGAGCCGAAAAGCTTCTAGGGATTGTTTGGTTCACGTGGTCTTAACCGTGACCGTGTCATGACCATTAGGATCATAACATTGGTTTCGGGAATATTTGGTTGATTGATTGGTTGGCGAGATTGATTTGAGTTGTTTTGGGATTGAATTGCGCTATTATGACTTTTAATTGAACTTGATATATAAATTGTCAACTTTGAGCTACGTCGGTGTTACTTTGACTTTTTAGTCAATAGTTGACTCTGACAAAGCCGTAACATGGACTTTAGCATAGTTTGGACTATTGATTGATTAAAAGCCGATAAGTCATGACTCGTGCTTGTGGACTCGAAACGAATAACGATATGAAATTAATAATGGAATTTGACGAAATATATATATACATATATATATATATATATGAAAATGCTAATAGACTATGAAATATAAATAATAAATGGCTTTTGTATCAAAATATCGATAACAAGACTTATCTTGTTATTTACTATTTCTAATTGGAAACTAACGACTAAAATGGAAATATTTTATAATAAATAAACAATTAATGTTTGGAGTACACGTTTATCGAAATATGCCAATTATGGGCATTTAATATTAGCTTTCAAGTATTTATTTACTTACGTTATGTGCATGGGTTACGGATAACTTAACATTAATAGTGTTAATCTACGTGGGTAGCGGACTTATTAGGTTGACGAATCTAATAAGACCCGCTAGGTACGTTGGCTAATCTTATTAATGGGTGTATTATCCTTATGACTCTTTAGGATGCGACCGGTTTATGGGATTATAAGCGACACGAATAAATAATTTAGTTTATCGAGTTGACGAATTCGATAAGATCTACTATTTATTCCGAAACTTATTGGACTATGGAGCTTATCGCTTAGATGTCTCATGGTGTTGCATTGAGTCACGTATTGGTTGTTTGAGTGCATTCATAGCATCATATTGAGTCAATACACCCACATGAGGATACCAAACACTAGGATTAAATGGCGAGATGAGACATTTTTGGAAATAACGAAATGGAATACATTGGGGTAGATAACGTTGATTTCGAGAGATATATATATTAATTATGGTCTACATTAATAGGTTGTGCCAATTCGATAGTTGTTGTGCCATGATTACCGTTATCTTCTGCTAGTGTTTATTTGTACGTTGATTGCTTGAGGTGAGTTTCATAGCCCCACTTTTATCTACGTTTTTAACTATATTGGGGTGAGAATCATGCTACTATTTCGGACCGTGAAAACTATTTGGATTTGCTTATATGCTTGACTGTTTAGATAGATGTGCGGTAGTTGTTGCCTTAGTCTAGGTTTAACCGTACCTAGCTAAGAATAGACTTCTACCTCGACCTAGTCCGAGGTTGGCAATTCTTCTAGATTTTGCCACGACAGTGCTGGACTAGAGTCGCGGGGCCCGAGTAATCCCTGGATGCGGGATATGATTGGTGATCCGGGTAGGATCGGTGTGTGCAAACGGTATTTATCTATCTTAGGTCTTGCATAGCAAATCAACTCTTACAGGTCCACTATGATTTTGTTGAACTTAAACCTATGAACTCACCAGCGTAAGCTGACCTTTTAACATGATTTCTGAGGTATTTGAGAGATGTTCGGAATACGTGATTGGTGGAAGCTTGGCAAGAAGGCGGGGTTCAAGGATCATTTCTGACTCTGATAAACTTTAGGGACCTATTTTATTAAATCATGTTTTGGGCCTAATATTTACTCTTTTGGATTAAATGTTTTGAATACTTTAATTTGGGATTGGTTTTGAATGTTAAATGACTATCTTTTTGCTATACTTGTGTGTGATACCAATCCAATAGTAACGCCCCGAAAACTTGATTAAGTCTTCCGCTGTACTGAGATTTGGGGGTGTTACAGATTGGTATCAGAGCTCAAGGTTATAGAGAATTAGGTATTTTATAAACCCTAAACTATAACCACTTTTAAGAAAAATTGATCCTCGACCCACGCACGCCCGCCTGCCAAGCCGAAGCTTCTTATTTGATTATGGTATGAACTACGATTTGAATTATGAGATAATCTGTTAAGGGATATTGTGAACTGATTATGGAAACGTTATGATTTGGGTATATGATTATGATTTTGGGAAATGAGATGTGATTATCGAGATACTACGGTATTGGATTTGAGTAAACGGTATATTATGACTTTGGAATTTTGAACTCGATTGATTTGATATGGGATTATGTGATGAGACTAAACTTACGTGTTCTAATTAAAGGCATATTTTGAGTAATGCGATACCTAGACTTTTAAAGTTTTCATTATGTGATTTGTGTTTTTGTTAAGTTGATGCGCTTATTAAAACTAGTTGTTTCGAACACTTATACCTACCCTAAGCCATTGTCACAGACTATGCCTTCACTAGCTTTTGATGTGTCTGAGGAGGTCCTTGTTGTAACTAGTTCGCCAGCATTGACTCTCATGACGGTTGCGCAGGGTGATCCTTATGAGATCGCCCGTCACACTAGTTCATCATCATCAGATCGCCCTAGCTCATCTAGGCAGCTCACTTTACATCAGGTCTTAGCACGAGCCCAAACTCCTAGGCTTGCTTATAGCACTGCCCGCATGTTCGTGAGACCACCATCATCACCTATCCATTTAGCATCATCACCATGTCTTAGGAGGCCTATATCTCCTAGTGTACCACATCAGGATTTACCTGCACAGAGACTCCAACTCATGGACTCTCCCTCTATGAATGAGGGCGAGGAGGAGCATGAGGTCAAGGAGGAACATGAGATTGAGGAGCAGTATGTAGATGAGGATGAGGATCCTCAGGAGGACGATGGTGAGGATATCCCATAAGGGGGTACTCCTCCATTGCAGAGTCCTGCACATTCGTTGGGACCAGGTTCTCCTTTGCCTGAGCCTGATTCCCATGGACAGCCTTTGGACATTGACTCACCACCTTACTCACCTTATATAGGTAGCCCGTTAGGATCTGAGATTGTAACAATTCGCAATTTCGGGTCACTATTCATTTTTACTATTCACCATTACTATTCACTTTTACTATTCACTCCCGAAATTTTTATTTCACATTCTCGTAAGATAAATTATTTTAGTAATGACCTGAGAGTTTGACAATCGTTAGATCATTTTCGCAAAAGTTATTAAGAAAACATCGTCTAAAAGTTTCATTTTGGTCGGAACACCATTTCAACATCCCGCGCATAACGAAAACCGCCTCTGACAATTTTCCCCACATTAGATTAATTTTTAGATCACTCATAATTAATTTGAGGATTTTTAAGATTTCTTTTAAATGTTACCAAACAAACCCTGAGCCGTACGAGACTAAACTTACGTTTTAAACAAATCTACGAAGAACCAGACTTAACCATTCCTGCACTGTATTTTCTAAAATTTTTAGAAACTTTTACATTTTTTTGAAAATTCAAACATATTTTCCTCCTCCTTTGACCATAAAGAAATTAACCTTGTACATTCTACATTTTTGATTAAATCGAGTAACTTTTAGACTTCACGTATAACTGTTAAGTTATCCCACGTACGACGAAAACCACATTTTGACATCTCATATCACTTTTAGACTAATTTTAGTCTACTCTAAATAAATCCACGGTCATTTCCCTGAAATCTCGTTATTTTCTGATAAATTGCGAATTACACTTTTTTTTTACCCGTATTTCCAGTTTTAAGCAGCGTTTTTGCACCCAATGAGACTTATCACCCATTTTATATTTTTAGATGGAATATAATGATGAGTTTCATCATTCCTGCAAGTTTCATATTTTTACGATACCCGGTTTTACGTTTTATGACTTAACAACTTACCGTTAGCGATTTTCGGAACCAAACTACACTCTGTAAAATCAAGATAATATCAAGAAATTCCAATCTTATCCACCACCTCACCATATGAACGTGTATATACACATGTAGGGATGATATTTGATCATTCCTTATATCATTACAAGTATACAACTTAACCATGGTTAGTTTTTAACCCAATATATAGTTAACTCCTAAATTTTCCCTATAAATACCAAGCTAAAAACTTCATAATTTCTTGCACCACACCTCTTTATCTATCAAAGTCCTAAAACCCTAAGGCACTTATCTTATATTTTGTAAGAAAGTTAACTAGTTTTTGAAAGAAAACTAGTGTTTGATCTTCGTTCTTGGAAGTTTTCAAGAAAGAGTCGTTATAATCTTCAAATAACTTCAAGTCTCCAAAAAGACGTTGTTATAATCTTCTTTTCTTCTTCAGGTTCTCAAGAAAGCGTTGTTATAATCTTCTAATAGCCTCGAGTTTTCGAAAATTACAAATTCTACGTCGAAGCTCCGCTTACATTTCTTTTTCCACAATACTCAAGCATTCTATATTAAGGTATATTTATAAAACTCAAACTTATTTAAATACGTATAAACTTGGTTAGTTTATTTATTGTATTTATAAACTCTTAATATATCATATAATCAAGTAATCAAGAATACATGTTTTACGTATTGAGCACTGCAACACTAGGGAACTTCATGTGAGGGGTTCATTTGGGTAAACGGATCAACGAGTTGCTGGATTTATGAATTAAAGTGTCCTAGCTCCTCGAACGTTTACTGCATGACCTCTGAATTATGATGGCCCGAACGGTAGTAAGAGATATACAAACTAAAACCATTTCTATAAACAAAGATACAAATACTACATCATGATCAATATAAGGAAGTATATAGGCATGTTTATACTTTCGCGTCGTTATTCCGAACCTAAGACTCGACATCATATTCTAGGTTATACATAGAGACTTCCAGGCTTATACATCGATTCCGTTATACGTTGTGATATCATTTTTAAAGTGAGTTCTTAGCCCTGTTTTTATACACTTTTGAAACTTTTGGGGGAGATACATGCTCAACTACTTGCTTTTAATTGTATAAATATTCAAAACATTATACTTGATTGCATTATACATGATTGTATTATACTTGATTGCATTATACTTGATTACGTTATACATACATGGAAATACTTTACTCGCTTAATTTAAATACATGAATTGTATTTACAAACGTGCACAATACTTTATGCTGTCAGAGAGATATTGATAGTACTATAAGTCGGGTATATGCCCCCGCCCTTGTGTACCCGATTCATGACCTTGGGATTAATCTAGTACTATTTGGGAAGATGCCCCCGCCCATGTGTACCCGATTCATGACCTTGGGCGAATATAATCCGGTGTATTGTGCAAACTATATTTTGGCAGTGGGTTGTGAACACACAGGTTGCAAGTTTTGTATGGACGGAACTTGCAACTGAGTGGATTTACAATGCCTTTGCTGTGTAAATATTCTTTCAAGTCTCTTCAACTTATTTAAAACAAACTCTATGAACTCACCAACCATTGTGTTGACACTTTTTAGCATGTTTATCTCAGGACATAAGGCGATAGCTATTGCATGGAACATAGAGTCGCACGACATATTTTGAAGACTTACGCTTTTATCATTTACCATTCGAAACATTTTGTAAACATTTATATATTATACTTTGGAACCTCATTGTTTGTAACTCTGATTTCATTAATCGAATGGTAACTTTTCAAAATGTCTCATTTAGAGGTCGTTTTCTATAACTTGTACTTTGTATTATGAAGTAGCACCCCAATGACACAATCTTCCGCTGCGGTATTTTGGGGGTGTTACAGATTGGTATCAGAGCTTTGGTTATAGAGAACTAGGTTGCATTTAAGAGCCTAGACTATAACTGCTTTATACGTTAAGACTCTCCACTATGATTGCGTTACACACACTTCGTGCGCATATGCTTCTTGTTAGTTGTTTGTTTATATCAACGTTGTTAGATGATATGACTTTAGTAATAATAAGAAAACCCCATAATTTAATCGAGTCATTAAAAATATGGAGCTCAGTAATAACTAATTATTTAACTTAATCTTGTGACAGTTCTTGTTTGATGAGACATGAGATTTGAGTTACATAATATTATTACTTAGCTTTAGGGATTTGATGACTTGGTTATCTTATTATCTTTCTCAGCAAGTGAGTTTTGTGTCGGGAAATCTTAAGTAGGATGATTTATAATCTCCTTATTTGAATGGATTAGGACGCCTCTTTATTCAAATAAAGAAGTTATAAACCACCGAACCATAGGTTTATAACCCATTAATTACATAAATTTGGACGCTTCTTTATGTAAGTAATGAATTATAAATAAGTGTGCTTATTTGCATCCTATACGATTCCCTAACCCATAATAATGTATTACAACGTAACCCATACACTATTCTTATTGAATAAGAGAGAATCCCACTGTTTTAGAGACCACACTTTTCTAAGACACACTATAAGTAGTTAACATCAACAGAACTTCGGGACGAAGTTCCCATAAGGGGTAGAGACTGTAACAATTCGCAATTTCGGGTCACTATTCATTTTTACTATTCACAGTTACTATTCACTTTTACTATTCACTCCCGAAATTTTTATTTCACATTCTCGTAAGATAAATTATTTTAGTAATAACCTGAGAGTTTGACAATCGTTAGATCATTTTCGCAAAAGTTATTAAGAAAACATCGTCTTAAAGTTTCATTTTAGTCGAAACACCATTTCAACATCCCGCGCATAACGAAAACCGCATCTGAAAAATTTTCCCACATCAGATTAATTTTTAGATCACTCATAATTAATTTGAGAATTTTTAAGATTTCTTTTAAATGTTACCAAATAAACCCTGAGCCGTACGAGACTAAACTTACGTTTTAAACAAATCTACGAAGAACCAGACTTAACCATTCCTGCACTGTATTTTCTAAAATATTTAGAAACTTTTACATTTTTTTGAAAAGTCAAACATATTTCCCTCCTCCTTTTACCATAAAGAAATTAACCTTGTACGTTCTACATTTTTGATTAAATCGCGTAACTTTTAGACTTCACATATAACTGTTAAGTTATCCCACGTACGACGAAAACCACATTTTGACATCTCATATCACTTTTAGACTAATTTTAGTCTACTCTAAATAAATCCACAGTCATTTCCCTGAAATCTCGTTCTTTTCTGATAAATTGCGAATTACACGTTTTTTTTACCCGTATTTCCAGTTTTAAGCAGCGTTTTTTTCACCCAATGAGACTTATCACCCATTTTATATTTTTAGATGGAGTATAATGATGAGTTTCATCATTCCGGCAAGTTTCGTATTTTTACGATACCCGGTTTTACGTTTTATGACTTAACAACTTACCGTTAGCGATTTTCAGAACCAAACTACACTCTGTAAAATCAAGATAATATCAAGAAATTCCAATCTTATCCACCACCTCACCATATGAACGTGTATATACACATGTAGGGATGATATTTGATCATTCCTTAGATCATTACAAGTATACCACTTAACCATGATTAGTTTTTAACCCAATATATAGTTAACTCCTAAATTTTCCCGATAAATACCAAGCTAAAAACTTCATAATTTCTTGCACCACACCTCTTTATCTATCAAAGTCCTAAAACCCTAAGGCACTTATCTTATCTTTTGTAAGAAAGTTAACTAGTTTTTGAAAAAAAACTAGTGTTTGATCTTCGTTCTTGGAAGTTTTCAAGAAAGAGTCGTTATAATCTTCAAATAACTTCAAGTCTCCAAAAAGACGTTGTTATAATCTTCTTTTCTTCTTCGGGTTCTCAAGAAGGCGTTGTTATAATCTTCTAATAGTCTCGGGTTTTCGAAAATTACAAATTCTACGTCGAAGCTCCGCTTATATTTCTTTTTCCATAATACTCAAGCATTCTATATTAAGGTAAGTATTTATAAAACTCAAACTTATTTAAATACTTATAAATTTGGTTAGTTTATTTATTGTATTTATAAACTCTTAATATATCATATAATCAAGTAATCAAGAATACATGTTTTACGTATTGAGCACTACAACACTAGGGAACTTCATGTGAGGGGTTCATTTGGGTAAACGGATCGACGAGTTGCTGGATTTACGAATTAAAGTATCCTAGCTCCTCGAATGTTTACTGCATGGCCTCTGAATTTTGATGGCCCGAACGGTAGTACGAGATATACAAACTAAAACCATTTCTATAAACAAACATACAAATACTACATCATGATCAATATAAGGAAGTATATAGGCATGTTTATACTTTCGCATCGTTATTCCAAACCTAAGACTCGACATCATATTCTAGGTTATACATAGAGACTTCCAGGCTTATCCATCGATTTCGTTATATGTTGTGATATCATTTTTAAGGTGAGTTCTTAGCCCCGTTTTTATACTCGTTTGAAACTTTTGGGGGAGATACATGCTGTAGACACCTGGAAAATTTCGCTATTTTAAATCTTCATATTTATGAACTAGACTATTTATCAAATTTATTTGATCTAAATTGAGCATTTTAGCATGTACATTTCACCTTTTATTGCATAAAATTTATGCCTATCCGAGTAGTCTTATTTAATTATGCCTGATCTTTACTGATTCTAAATCAGTCTCACAAGAAATATTTTCTTGTCTTATGAGTCCGCACGCGTACCAAACTAAAATAGAAGAAAACGCGAGAAATAAAAGCGAACCAATAAAAGTCTAAAATTTTATTATCGCGTCAGTTTAATCATAACGTATCCAGAAAAGTAAATAATGCAACTTTCTGTTTGAATTTATACATTTACGAATTAACGACGAAGTACCAAAATACACCTAATACCTAAATAATACACTTAATAAAAACGAAAAAGAAAAAAATAAGTAAAAACAAAAACCTTATCCTTCCTACTCTAACCCCACGCTCCCCCTTCTTTCTCCATATCTGTTTCTGCTACTGCGCCTGTCTCCTTCAGAAGAACGCCCCCACAACCCCTGCTTCCTCACCTCCAATTTCGTCTCCCCTTTTTCCCCTGCACCCGCTGCCATGTCTTTTCCAAGAATAGCTACACCTCCAAAAACCTTTTCCCAACACCTTATGTAACTTCAATCCAAGATTAGTTTCATCTTTGGCTTATCCCATGAGCAAATCGACAAAACCAAGAAGCCTTGGACCACGGCTGACGACGAAAGCAGAGGAACCACGTGAAGACCCTGAAATCGTTACCCAAGAGAGGTCTTACTTCATCCCCACATTCGATTGACCAAGTCAAGCTACTCTTTTTACTCCTTTAAATACCCCCATCGATTCCCACTTGATGCCACAACTCACAACTCAAAAATCAAAAGCTAGAGAGAGATACAAAGTGCTTGTGGTTTCTTGTGGATTCGATTGGTGGGATTGCTTTTACTCCTTGTTTGTTTACCGTTAGACGCTCTCGTTTGTTGTAAGGTTTTCTTGGTTCTCATCTTAGTTTTAATGATTAATCCTTTTGTATTATTGAATTTGATTATTGAGTAATATTATTAGTTTTGATTTAAACTTGTCTTGGGTGAAAAATGATGAAACCGAGGTCGACCCATAACATCTAGGCAAAGTGATTGCTGTTTTGTGTTACTCGAATTATACGACTGGAAAACCATTCTTTTTCCTTTTCTGCTTTTGATTCATGTGCGGGCAAATGGTATGAATAAGTGTAAAAATTATGGGTTATTGTCATATGAAATGGTAAAAGGAAATAATGCTTATAACTTGGCTT
>BPTQ01000004.1:52581260-52630226 GCA_019973895.1 Chrysanthemum seticuspe | reverse complement strand
AAAATCATCAATACATTATAGGCGATTCGCTTAGAGTATGCACGTTAGCCTTGCTTCATCCGCGCCTCCTGTACTTCACCACCACATTTTGCCAGGTAAACTTTTGCACCAATATCAGGTTAAACAAAACTTTTATGTTCAACCAAGAGATATTGGATCCGAGACTACTGTTAGACATTGTGGGGGTTTTAGTGTTTCACTGTCGCCTTCTTATAAACCCCATAATGAATCTCCTAGTATCAGTGTTCAATATCTTTTGCTGAGATTTCTCTGCAAAAATTTATTCTTCAACAATGGTAAAGTATTTTGAGTCACAAAGCCCTTGTGTTTTCCCTTATGGTGTTCAAACTTTAATGTATTTTCTATCAAAAATGCTTTACTATTGAAATTAACTTTATATTGTGGTGAAGTTCACAGGGTACTGCAGGTGAGGTGCGGAAGTACTTTCAGATTAAACATGGACTCTACTCGTACGAATTTTTCTAGTTGTTTTTACAACTCACTATAAGTATCCAAATTTATTAATCAACTTGTGTTCATTTTCTACTATTAACGAAGCTTATGTTAGTGGTATCTTTTGTATCTATGGAATTGGCAATTCCATCTCTGAGGGCAATATTATACTTACACCAGTAATTAGGTGTATGCAGTTAGTTTGGTGTCATGAGCTTAGTGCATAATAATAATCTATGTTTTCTATGGTGATTGTATTCGAAGCAATTATCATCTTTTACTTGTGTTCAACTAATTATTTAAACCTATGAATATCACTCAACATTTTTGTTGATCTTTTTAAGCATGCTCATCTCAGGTACAAATTAGACTTTCATGAAGGCGTGGAGTGGACGTCATGGGACACTTGAAGTGGTGTTATATTTCAATTAAAGTTATCATTTCGTAAAAACTATCTTTTATGTAATTTCAAACTTGTGGTATTCCCTTTTGTGTTCCCGAAACACTGAGTTTTATGAAATGGTAACAACTTCTTATTTAAAAACGTCTCTTTAGAGTCGTTTTCTATAACTTGTGACTATGATCCTCTAAGTAATACCCCAAATATTCTTCCGCTGTCACTTTGTGATTTTGGGGGTGTTACAGATTGTCATCAGAGCCTAGGTTATAGAGAACCAACTTGTATTTTCAAAACAAATTGGACTATAACCACGTTTTCAAATGGACCGTTTTACACCACCACTTCATGTCCTCCGCGCCTACTTCGTTCCGATTGCACGTATGAGATTCGCTTAGCGGATATTACATAACTACTAAAACTTGCATGAGAAAAACTTATAAATGCTAGCTTTCATTTAGTTAGGCATTTAGATTTGCATGGCAGATTATGCGTGACTAACTAAAACTTATTTACTGCATGACTTTATTTACTTATAAGTGCACATTTTCTTTTGGGTTGTTACAGTACCATGTCGACTGCTACTTACCCTATCGACTTGACCTCCGACAGTGAGATGGAGGATACTATGTCCTCTGCCCCTACCCCCTTGGCACCGGCTCTCATCACACCTGTGTCTTCTGAGACTGAGCCCTTCGAGGAGGGTGAAGTCGTTGTCACACCACCTGCTTTGACCATACCCGAGCACCTGCCCGTTTTTGGTCCCCCCACTTATGACCGATATCTAGAGTCACAGCAGTGGCTATCACCCTCTGATGTTATGCCCCAGACATACTCATCCACTGCTTCTGTGTCTTCTGTTTCTTGCCCATCACCACTGCCTGTTCGCCGAAGGCGAAGGCGAGCTAGGGTTCTCAAACCCTACGAGCCCGCGCCATTTGGTCGACCATTCCATTACCGTGAGGATGGTGCTACTTTCATGCATACCGCTCGGAAACGAGCAAGGGCACCTATCACTTTCATTCCACCATCTGACATACCATCATCGTCTGCTTTTTCACCATCAACTGCACCTGCACCACCACTCATACCTGTTTCACCACTACCACCACCTACCACATTCATCTATCAGACCACTACTGTACCGGTTTCGTCCCCATCCCATGCATCATCACCCTTGGTGATGCATACGGAGCCTGTGATATCTCTTAGGGAGGTGGACGATTTGGCTGAGCTAGTTCGTGATCTGCAACACCGATTGAGGGGCACACCCGACAGCCCCTAGATTGGTGATTCATCTATTTAGTTTTCCGGTACTTTAGCCCGCCGCATGTGGCACAAATAAAGGCTTTGTATTCGCATGTTTTGTAAACTATCGAACAAGCTATTTATGTGACATTGTATGGTATTGTATCACCATGTATGGATGGTGAACCTATGGCATTATGGTCGTTGTTTCTTGATATTCTTATGTATGATGATCTTTCTTGTTTATCGATTTATGTGAATCGAAGTGATCATTTATACATATTCTCTTGTGTGGTTCTAACACGTTGTGATTCTTTCTTATGATGATTATACACTATTGATGTAATGTGAAGATCTTGACTATTATGAAACCATTTTTATAATAAATTCACAATTATGTTGAATGATTCTGAAATCTGAGTGTATGTTTTTAGAAAAATGGCAAGAACAAGAACTACCTCTACTCCTACTCAAACAACCGAGATGACCCCGGAAGCAATTCGGAGGCTAGTTACAAATGAAATTGGTGCTGCTTTTGCTGCAAGACCTGCTGAGGCAGCTCGAACAAATGAAGCCCCAAATCAAGCCAACCGAACTGAAGCTGTGGTACATCGCAAATGTGGATACAAAGAATTCATAAATTGCAAACCTACTTTCTTCAAAGGAACTGAAGGCGCTGTTGGCCTTATCCATTGGTTTGAAAGATCTGAAACTGTGTTTCTTCTAAGTGATTGCCCAGAAGATTGCAAGGTGAAGTTTGCTACTGGTACCCTACTGGAAGATGCATTGTCTTGGTGGAAGGCTCATGCCCAACCTATTGGCATGGAAGAAGCCTACAAAACCACTTGGACTGAACTAAAGCAATTGATGATGAAGCAATATTGTCCAAGGACCGAGATCAAGAAACTTGAAGATGAGTTATACCATCTGACTACTAAGGGCAATGATCTCAAAACCTACTTCAAGCGTTTCCAAGAATTGAAAGCTCTATGCCCTTCCATGGTTTCTGATGAGGTTAAGTTGCTGGAGAATCTCATTGGGGGATTACCCCGAAACATTGAGGGCAATGTTACTGCATCAAAGCCCAAGACCGTGGAGGAAGTGATCACAATTTCCTATCAACTCATGGATCAAGTCTTGAAACATGGATCCGTGCAAGGCAACAATGACAACAAAAGGAAATTTGATGACCGCCGAGGCAACACTTCAAACAACTTCCATCACAACAACAACCAAGGCCGCAACAATCACAATCAACACCGCAACAACAATCCCAATTCATACCACCAAAACCGAAACAATCACCATAACCAACAAAACCGTAGGCAAGAAGTTGCGAGGGCTTATGCTGCTACCCCCGCCACTGGAAGAGGCTATGCTGGACCACACCCTTTGTGCACTCGATGCAACCTGCATCATGTGGGACGTTGCACCATTAAGTGTGGAAAGTGTAACAAGGTGGGCCATACCACAAGGATTGTCGAAGCCCTGCTACTGGAGGTAACCTCCAACCTATTGGGATAACTTGCTTTGGATGTGGAGAAGCTGGACATGTCAAGAGTAGATGCCCAAAGCTGTACGGGAACAACAACAACAACAACAACCCTGCTAGAGCAAGAGCATATGTGCTAGGAGATGGAGATGCACAAGAGAACCCGGATGTCGTTACGGGTACGTTTTCACTCAACCATCATTTAGCTAAAGTGTTATTTGATTCTGGAGCCGACAAAAGCTTTGTGTCTTCTAAGTTTGCACCTTTGTTAAACGTCACCCCAACTACCCTAGATACCACTTATGAAGTAGAGCTAGCCGATGGAAAAATAGTAGGAACTAACACTATCCTTCGAGGTTGCAACCTATCTTTATCAAATCACCCGTTCGATATAGACCTTATGCCTATTCAACTTGGTAGCTTCGATGCTGTCATTGGCATGGATTGGCTATCCAAGAATCGTGCAAGAATCATCTGTGACGAGAAAGTCGTTCACATTCCTCTCGATGGCGAAACCCTAATCATTCGGGGTAATCGTAGTAAGACCCGATTGAACATCATCTCGTGCGTTAAGACGGCGAAGTACATAGAAAAAGGATGCCACATTTTTCTAGCACAAGTAACAGAGAAGAAGGAAGCGGACGAGAAGCAACTAAAAGACGTCCCCGTGGCTAGGGACTTTCCCGAAGTATTTCCTGAAGACTTGCCTGGCCTTCCTCCTATTCGGCAAGTAGAATTCCAAATCGAGCTAGTGCCGGGAGCGGCACCCGTGGCACGAGCACCCTATAGATTGGCACCTTCCGAACTACAAGAATTGTCTGACCAACTTCAAGAACTGTCCGAAAAAGGATTCATTCGACCGAGTTCTTCGCCTTGGGGAGCTCCGGTCTTATTTGTCAAAAAGAAGGACGGATCTTTCCGTATGTGTATTGATTACCGAGAGTTGAACAAACTAACGGTGAAAAATCGCTATCCATTGCCTAGGATTGACGATCTGTTTGACCAACTGCAAGGGTCAAGCGTCTACTCAAAGATTGATCTGAGGTCTGGTTATCATCAACTAAGAGTTAGGGAGGAGGATATTCCGAAAACTGCTTTCCGAACACGATACGGCCACTATGAGTTCCAAGTGATGCCATTTGGTTTGACAAATGCACCGGCGGTATTTATGGACCTGATGAACCGAGTGTGTAAACCTTACTTGGACAAATTTGTGATTGTGTTCATTGACGACATTCTCATCTATTCCCGCAACAAGGAAGAGCATGCGGAACACTTGAAAGCCATCCTAGAGCTGCTCAAGAAAGAAGAACTGTATGCTAAATTTTCCAAGTGCGACTTCTGGATTCAAAAAGTTCAATTCCTTGGTCACGTGATAGATAGTAATGGTCTTCATGTTGATCCTTCAAAAATCGAAGCTGTCAAAGATTGGTCATCCCCTACTACCCCTACCGAGATACGTCAATTCTTGGGTCTTGCGGGTTATTATCGAAGATTTATCGAAGGATTTTCGAAAATCGCTAAACCCCTAACGGAGCTAACCCAGAAAAAGAAAAACTTTGACTGGGGAGAGAAACAAGAGTTAGCCTTTCAACTCTTGAAACAAAAGCTTTGTGAAGCCCCTATTTTAGCCTTACCCGATGGAGTGGAAGATTTTATGGTCTACTGTGATGCATCACACCTAGGGTTAGGTGCGGTACTGATGCAAAGAAACAAGGTGATCGCTTATGCTTCACGACAACTCAAAACTCATGAAAAGAACTACACTACCCATGACTTGGAATTGGGAGCCGTGGTTTTCGCTCTCAAAATATGGAGACACTACCTATATGGAACCAAGTGTACGGTGTTTACCGACCATAAAAGTCTCCAACACATTCTCGATCAAAAGGAGTTAAACATGCGACAACGCCGATGGCTAGAATTGCTTAGTGATTACGACTGTGAAATCCGTTATCACCCGGGAAAAGCAAATGTCGTAGCTGATGCTCTTAGTCGAAAGGATCGACCTAAACCTCTTCGAGTAAGATCCTTGGGAATGACAATTAAGTCACCCCTTCCATCAAAAATCCTTGAGGCTCAAGCTGAAGCTCTCAAACCTGAAAACCGTCCCAACGAAAGAATCTTTGGAATGCCGGAAAACGAGAACGGCTTTGCGCAAAGGTCGGATGGAACCTTATGTTTTGGCGATAGAAGTTGGATACCACTTTATGGAGGAATACGAGAACTCATCATGCATGAGTCTCACAAGTCTAAATATTCCATTCATCCGGGATCCGACAAAATGTACCAAGATCTCAAGAAGCTTTATTGGTGGCCGAACATGAAAGCTGAAATTGCAACGTACGTTGGGAAATGTCTCACCTGTTCTCGAGTCAAAGCCGAATGTCAAAAACCTTCCGGATTGTTAACTCAACCTGAACTCCCCGTTTGGAAATGGGAGAGGATCACTATGGACTTCATAACCAAACTACCAAAGACTGCTAGAGGTTACGACACCATTTGGGTTATCATTGATCGTCTTACCAAATCCGCTCATTTCCTACCCATCAAGGAAAATGATGAAATGGAAACCCTTGCTCAACTATACCTGAAGGAAATTGTATCTCGTCATGGAGTACCAATTTCCATCATTTATGATCGTGACAGTCGTTTTACTTCACACTTCTGGAAATCTCTTCAAAAGGCCTTAGGTACTCGTTTGGATATGAGTACCGCATATCATCCTCAAACCGATGGCCAAAGTGAAAGGACTATCCAAACCCTGGAAGACATGCTTCGAGCTTGCGTGATCGACTTTGGAAAAGGTTGGGATAAACACTTACCGTTGGCAGAATTCTCCTACAACAATAGTTACCACGCGAGCATCAAGGCAGCTCCATTCGAGGCACTTTATGGTCGAAAGTGTCGATCACCCGTTTGTTGGGCTGAAGTTGGAGATGCCCAACTCACTGGACCTGAACTTGTCCAAGAGACAACCGAGAAGATCGTACAAATTCGTCAACGACTTCAAGCTGCTAGAGATCGACAAAAGAGTTACGCCGATGTTAGAAGGAAACCCATGGAATTTCAAGTTGGTGATCGAGTTATGTTGAAAGTATCACCTTGGAAGGGAAAGGTCCGATTCGGAAAACGAGGAAAGCTACATCCTCGATACATTGGCCCTTTTAAGATTCTCGAAAGAATTGGCCCGGTTGCTTACAAACTTGATCTCCCGGAAGAACTTAGTAGAGTTCATCCTACCTTTCACATTTCAAATCTGAAGAAATGCTTGTCGGATGAATCTCTTGTCGTTTCACTAAAAGAGATTAAGCTCGATGACAAGCTCAACTTTGTCGAGGAACCAATCGAAATCATGGATAGGGAAGTCAAGCGACTTAAGCAAAGTCGCATCCCCATTGTCAAGGTTAGATGGAACTCCAAGAGAGGACCGGAGTACACGTGGGAGCGCGAAGACACCATGCGTGTTAAGTACCCACATCTGTTTGCTAATCCAACTCCGACAACCACTGTAAACTAAAATTCCGGGACGGAATTCTCTTAAGGGGTTGGTACTGTAGACACCTGGAAAATTTCGCTATTTTAAATCTTCATATTTATGAACTAGACTATTTATCAAATTTATTTGATCTAAATTGAGCATTTTAGCATGTACATTTCACCTTTTATTGCATAAAATTTATGCCTATCCGAGTAGTCTTATTTAATTATGCCTGATCTTTACTGATTCTAAATCAGTCTCACAAGAAATATTTTCTTGTCTTATGAGTCCGCACGCGTACCAAACTAAAATAGAAGAAAACGCGAGAAATAAAAGCGAACCAATAAAAGTCTAAAATTTTATTATCGCGTCAGTTTAATCATAACGTATCCAGAAAAGTAAATAATGCAACTTTCTGTTTGAATTTATACATTTACGAATTAACGACGAAGTACCAAAATACACCTAATACCTAAATAATACACTTAATAAAAACGAAAAAGAAAAAAATAAGTAAAAACAAAAACCTTATCCTTCCTACTCTAACCCCACGCTCCCCCTTCTTTCTCCATATCTGTTTCTGCTACTGCGCCTGTCTCCTTCAGAAGAACGCCCCCACAACCCCTGCTTCCTCACCTCCAATTTCGTCTCCCCTTTTTCCCCTGCACCCGCTGCCATGTCTTTTCCAAGAATAGCTACACCTCCAAAAACCTTTTCCCAACACCTTATGTAACTTCAATCCAAGATTAGTTTCATCTTTGGCTTATCCCATGAGCAAATCGACAAAACCAAGAAGCCTTGGACCACGGCTGACGACGAAAGCAGAGGAACCACGTGAAGACCCTGAAATCGTTACCCAAGAGAGGTCTTACTTCATCCCCACATTCGATTGACCAAGTCAAGCTACTCTTTTTACTCCTTTAAATACCCCCATCGATTCCCACTTGATGCCACAACTCACAACTCAAAAATCAAAAGCTAGAGAGAGATACAAAGTGCTTGTGGTTTCTTGTGGATTCGATTGGTGGGATTGCTTTTACTCCTTGTTTGTTTACCGTTAGACGCTCTCGTTTGTTGTAAGGTTTTCTTGGTTCTCATCTTAGTTTTAATGATTAATCCTTTTGTATTATTGAATTTGATTATTGAGTAATATTATTAGTTTTGATTTAAACTTGTCTTGGGTGAAAAATGATGAAACCGAGGTCGACCCATAACATCTAGGCAAAGTGATTGCTGTTTTGTGTTACTCGAATTATACGACTGGAAAACCATTCTTTTTCCTTTTCTGCTTTTGATTCATGTGCGGGCAAATGGTATGAATAAGTGTAAAAATTATGGGTTATTGTCATATGAAATGGTAAAAGGAAATAATGCTTATAACTTGGCTTAGGATCGTTAAGATTCGGAATATGCGTGGTTTTGAGTCGAGTCGAAACTCACTGTGGTTCGACCACAGTGGTTGGTTTTTGATAGTCTCAACTTTTACTCCTTCCTCCCAATGCGTTTCCTTTTTGGCTTGATGTACTCGTGTCATTGTTATAATTGTTTTGTGGATTGAACCTAAAAGAAAATATCGTGCTTATATTGGCTTACCTTTTCGACTTACTTCTTTGCTTGTCCCCGCGGTTTAATTGAGCATCGTTTGTTGTGACGAGACCTCGTTAAAAATTGTGTTTTGAAACAGATTTTTACAGCCCCCAATGTGGTACTTTTGGTTACTGTTTTCTGCCCAAATGGGTGTGTTTGGTTGCTACGGTTCAGCCCACGACGGGGTGTTTGTCTCGGCTTATTTTCAGCCGCCCAAAGGGCGTTTAACTGCTGCCACGCAGCCACCCAAAAGGGGTATTCAGCTGCTGCAACACAGCCACCCAAAGGGTGCGTTAGTTCAGCAAGTAGGGTGCGTTTGGTACAACAAAAGAGAGCGTTCGCTGCACCATATTGGTGTGTTTGTTCGCTGCAATTCAGCCCCCCCAACGGGGTGTTTGTTTCGCTTATTTTCAGCCCAACAGATGGGTGTGTGCCCGCTGGAATACAGCCACCCAAAGGGTGTGATTGGTAGCGAGTGACGAGGCTCGGTTTGACAATCCTTATACCTTTTTGACGTTAGTATTTTAGCGTAATTCCTGGTCACTAGTTATGCTAGTTGACTAATGTTATGGTGTAGTTTTCGGTGTATCAAAGAGCTCTCAAGAGTGTTGCAAACCGCGTCTAGCTCAAAACCTTGAGTGACAAATGCTTACCTCTTGCCGCCTTTCTTTTTGTTTACCCATTCGAATGCGCTTGGTAAATACCTTTTCTTCATATGTCATGTTTATTTTCCTTCTAGTAGTGAACTACTATACTACTCTTTTCTTCATGATAGTACGTCTACATATAGTACGTCTGGTTTGGCAGCTGGGGCCTCAACCACACCCAAAGAATTGGACCCTACTTGACTTCTAACTACTAGGCCTAAATACATGTCAAGAACCTTGGGCTAAAGCCACTTAAGATATGCGCACATGTACTGATTTCATCAAAACAAATATGTATGTGATTTCATCTCTTTTTTTTAACATATGTCTACAAAGCTAGGAACAAACATATACATTTCACAACATTGAGTATTACCAAATCGTTATTTTAAACGTATTACAATCACTTGACTTTTTGATCTTTCTCGCCTACTCGTTTTGACGTTATTGCTATCGATATTTGTCCACGATGTCTCATTTTGTAAACATACGATATAAACGACTAACGAGATACCATTAACTCATGGTTCATTCTAAACGAAATATAATTTGAAACAATAACAATTTTTCTACACTTAGTCACAAAATATATTTTGGATATATAAATGAGTCATACCAATTTTTTTTCCAAAAGACCATTATATAAAACGGAATTTATTTTATTTTTACAATTATAATAAAACTATTATTTTTCCATTACATATATTTTAAGCGACGTTTTGTAATAAAAAATACGTTTATTATTTATTTGCGATATCTTCCGTACATCCTCTTTCAACTACGACAAGCCCACGACTCACTCGTTTTAAATACTTTTGTGTGTGTCTAAGCGCTTCCATGAGCCAAAGTTAATCATGCTCAATAATAAACGATACACATAAATAACTTAAACCTTTGATATAAATTCGGATATTATCAAGTCAAAATACAAAGGTATTAATTAAAGTATTGGTACACAATTTATAGGTCGCGTGACGGTACTCGGTACATCATTTACTTGATCTTGTTCACTACTCGGATACTGCTCTACTAAGGTGAGTTCATAGCCTCGCCTTTACTTATTTATTTCAAACCCCGCGAGGGAGATGCATGCTATAAACTAGAACACAAGTCTTTCTTAAACTGTATGCTGCCTGATTATTATTATTATAGCCTAAGTTGCCTGCCATAAGTCCCTTACATCATGAACCATTAATCACTTACGAGTGAGCGCGAATATTGTGGATAGTACTATGGGAATTAACGACCCCGACTCGGTTATCGGAAATAACCGGGGCGCACTATATTTGGTTAACTATGGAATTGGCAATTCCATCTCTGAGGGCAATATTATACTTACACCAGTAATTAGGTGTATGCAGTTAGTTTGGTGTCATGAGCTTAGTGCATAATAATAATCTATGTTTTCTATGGTGATTGTATTCGAAGCAATTATCATCTTTTACTTGTGTTCAACTAATTATTTAAACCTATGAATATCACTCAACATTTTTGTTGACCTTTTTAAGCATGCTCATCTCAGGTACAAATTAGACTTTCATGAAGGCGTGGAGTGGACGTCATGGGACACTTGAAGTGGTGTTATATTTCAATTAAAGTTATCATTTCGTAAAAACTATCTTTTATGTAATTTCAAACTTGTGGTATTCCCTTTTGTGTTCCCGAAACACTGAGTTTTATGAAATGGTAACAACTTCTTATTTAAAAACGTCTCTTTAGAGTCGTTTTCTATAACTTGTGACTATGATCCTCTAAGTAATACCCCAAATAGTCTTCCGCTGTCACTTTGTGATTTTGGGGGTGTTACACATGCTCAACTACTTGCTTTTACTTGTATAAATATTCAAAACATTATATTTGATTGTATTATACATGATTTCATTATACTTGATTGCATTATACTTGATTACGTTATACTTGATTTCGTTATACATACTTGGAAATACTTTACTCGCTTAATTTAAATACATGAATTGTATTCACAAACGTGTACAATACTCTATGTTGTCAGAGAGATATTGATAGTATTATAAGTCGGGTATATGCCCCCGCCCTTGTGTACCCGATTCATGACCTTGGGATTAATATAGTACTATTTAGGAAGATGCCCCCGCCCATGTGTACCCGATTCATGACCTTGGGTGAATATAATCCGGTGTATTGTGCAAACTATATTTTGGCAGTGGGTTGTGAACACACAGGTTGCAAGTTTTGTATGGACGGAACTTGGAACTGAGTGGATTTACAATGCCTTTGTTGTGTAAATATTCTTTCAAGGCTTTTCAACTTATTTAAAACAAACTCTATGAACTCACCAACCATTGTGTTGACACTTTTTAGCATGTTTATCTCAGGACATAAGGCGATAGCTATTGCATGGAACTTAGAGTCGCACGACATATTTTGAAGACTTACGCTTTTATCATTTACCATTCGAAAAATTTTGTAAACATTTATATATTATAATTTGGAACCTCATTGTTTGTAACTCTGATTTCATTAATTGAATGGTAACTTTTCAAAATGTCTCGTTTAGAGGTCGTTTTCTATAACTTATACTTTGTATTATGAAGTAGCACCCCAATGACACAATCTTCCGCTGCGGTATTTTGGGGGTGTTACAGATTGGTATCAGAGCATTGGTTATAGAGAACTAGGTTGCATTTAAGAGCCTAGACTATGACTGCTTTATATGTTAAGTCTCTCCACTATGATTGCCTTACACACACTTCGTGCGCATATGCTTCTTGTTAGTTGTTTGTTTAGATCCACGTTGTTGGATGATATGACTTTAGTAATAATAAGGAAACCCCATAATTTAATCGAGTCATTAAAAATATGGAGCTCAGTAATAACTAATTATTTAACTTAATCTTGTGACAGTTCTTGTTTGATGAGACATGAGATTTGAGTTACATAATATTATTACTTAGCTTTAGGAATTTGATGACTTGGTTATCTTATTATCTGGCAAGTGAGTTTTGTGTCGGAAAATATTAAGTAGGATGATTTATAATCTCCTTATTTGAATGGATTGGGACGCCTCTTTATTCAAATAAAGAAGTTATAAACCACCGAACATAGGTTTATAACCCATTAATTACATAAATTTGGACGCTTCTTTATGTAAGTAATGAATTATAAATAAGTGGGCTTATTTGCATCCGATACGATTCTCTAACCACATTATGGTGTATTACAACGTAAGCCATACACTATTCATATTGAATAAGAGAGAATCCCACTGTTGTAGAGACCATACTTTTCTAAGACACACTATAAGTAGTTACCATCAACAGAACTTCGGGACGAAGTTCCCATAAGGGGTAGAGACTGTAACAATTCGCAATTTTGGGTCACTATTCATTTTTACTGATCACCATTACTATTCACTTTTACTATTCACTCCCGAAATTTTTATTTCACATTCTCGTAAGATAAATTATTTTAGTAATGACCTGAGAGTTTGACAATCGTTAGATCATTTTCGCAAAAGTTATTAAGAAAACATCGTCTTAAAGTTTCATTTTGGTCGGAACACCATTTCAACATCCCGCGCATAACAAAAACCACCTCTGACAATTTTCCCCAGATCAGATTAATTTTTAGATCACTCATAATTAATTTGAGAATTTTTAAGATTTCTTTTAAATGTTACCAAATAAACCCTGAGCCGTACGAGACTAAACTTACGTTTTAAACAAATCTACGAAGAACCAGACTTAACCATTCCTGCACTGTATTTTCTAAAATGTTCAGAAACTTTTACAATTTTTTGAAAAATCAAACATATTTCCCTCCTCCTTTGACCATAAAGAAATTAACCTTGTACGTTCTTCATTTTTGATTAAATCACGTAACTTTTAGACTTCATGTTCTACATTTTTGGGAGAGGATCATATCACATGGTACTAGGCTTAGTCAGTTGACTGACTGTCTGGTTGGAGTATCTAGGGCTAGTATAGAGGATCTGAGAGCTGATATGGGTACTGTAGTTAGGAGGACTAGGATTTTGCATGATGGTATGTCGGAGTTCCGGGAGCAGGTTGGGGACCTGCTGAGAGGGTTCGCGACAGCTCGTGATGCGAATAGAGCGATTTGGCGTTGGATTGGTGAGTTGGAGAGAGAGGTTGCAGAGCTTAAGAGTGATCGCGACGCTCGACGTGTTGAGTTAGCATCTTTGTGGAGAGAGGTTGACGATGTTAGGAGATCAGTTAGTGGTATTCGTCAACGTGGCTAGGTAGTATGGGATTCATAGCTTTGTTCCATCTTGAAACTAAGTAGTACTTGGTTCGAGGTGTAGGATTTTTCTAGTTATTTTGTTAGTATCGTTTTTAGATATATCCTTCCATGTATTTACACTTTTGAAACCTATTAGTTATGGTTATTGGAACGTGCATCCTTAGTTATGATTCGGTATTGACTGTTTCGCTTTGATATAACGTTATCCTTGTTAACCTTGGTTATGAATTTGAGCGATATTTAGTGATCCTTGGAACCCAACTCTATCTTTAGACCGTGAATTGTGAACTTATGAAACTGTTCTTCTTGCCTTCAGAATGATGGCAACAAGACGAAACTTGCTTAGGAACAACCAAGCAGCTCTGCTGCTATGGTTGCCCCTGTTCGTCGAGGTCGTCGTCCGGCCCCGACTACACCACCTGTTGAGAACCCGAACATTGATAACCTAGCTGTAGAAAACCCGAATATGAACGACAGTGCTGAGAATGGTCCTGATCCACAAAACCCTCCACCTGTGAACCCAACCCACATTGACCAGCTAGTGTCATAGCGTGTCGCTGAACTGCTAGCTGAGACTAATCTCTCTAACACCTCTAGTGGAACCCCAATGCTGAATCGAACTCGAGGTTGTACCTACAAAGAGTTTCGATTCTGTGGTCCCATTGAGTTTGGAGGAACTGAGGGAGTAGTTTACTTAACTAGGTGG
Organism: Chrysanthemum seticuspe; assembly: GCA_019973895.1. Lineage (NCBI taxonomy): Eukaryota > Viridiplantae > Streptophyta > Magnoliopsida > Asterales > Asteraceae > Chrysanthemum > Chrysanthemum seticuspe. Next base: position 52,615,973 of record BPTQ01000004.1, on the reverse strand, counting down.
TTGGAGAAAACTGAATCTATGTTTGTTGTTAGTAACTGTGATGAGGATTGTAAGGTTAAGTATGCAACATTCACCTTGAAGGACGAGGCGTTGACCTGGTGGAACAACTATCATAGATCAGTAGGAATTAATGTAGCTTATAGTATGACTTGGATTCAGTTTAAGACTCTCCTGATTAAGACTTACTGTCCTAGGAATGAAGTTAAGAAGTTAGAGAGTGAGTTCTGGAACCATAAGGTTAAGGGTACTAACATGGCGACTTATACTCGTCATTTCCAAGAGTTATCGTTGCTTTTCCCTGATATGGTTCGCACTGAAGACCTTAATATTGAGAGGTATACTGATGGATTGCCTTTGGCTACTCAAAATGATGTCATCGGTGCGAAGCCAGTTAATTTGCATGAGGCAATTACTGTGGCTCAGCGTTTAATGGACTCTTATGTGTTAGAAGTAGGAGACAAGGGTAAGAGTGATAGGAGTGATAAGAGGAAGAGGAATGAAGTTGTTAAAGGGAATGGCAACAAACGGCATGAGACAGCCAGGGTGTTCGCCATAGGATATGGTGAAAGGAAAGGTTATGAAGGTAGTAGTCCTATGTGTGGTCGTTGTAACCGACACCACCATGGACTGTGCCCGAACGTGTGTAGGAAGTGCTCTAAGGTAGGACATTTGGCCAAAGACTGTAGGTCCCGACCACTTGCTGCAGCTCAAACTGCACAAGGAGCAGACTGGAAGGCCATTGTCACCTGTTTTGGATGTGGAAAGAAGGGACACTTTAAGAATGAGTGCCGAGAGCTGTGGATGAGAGGAAATACCGGTAATGTAGGAGGATTAGCTAACCAAGGTGTAGGAAGTAATGACTTAAACCCTGTGAAGCGTGAGGTTGCGGAGAACCAGGGAAACCATGGTGCTAGAAATCAGCAGAGAGACATGGGACCAGCGCGTGTTTACGCTATTGGGAAGGAAGCTGGTGAGGACCCTTACGTAGTTACGGGTACGTTCCTTCTCAATAATCGCTATGCTTCCATAATGTTTGATACTGGTGCAGATATGAGTTTCGTATCCACCAATTTTATGCCATTACTAGGAATCTCCCAAACACCTCTAGGGTTTAGTTACGACGTGGAATTAGCTAATGGGAATAGAGAGAAGATAGACACCGTAGTTCGAGGTTGTACCTTAAGTATCCTAGACCGCCCGTTTAGTATAGATCTATTGCCGGTTACCTTAGGAAGTTTTGACGTTATTATCGGAATGGATTGGTTATCGAAGAACGGTGCACACATCATTTGTGATGAGAAGATTGTGCGTTTACCGTATGGCGGAAAAGTTATGAGCATACAAGGAGATCGGAGCGACCGTGGAAGTCCTTCCCGGTTGAGCATCATCTCTTGTATTAAGGCCCAGAAGTACATCGATAGAGGAGGTTATCTTTTCTTGGCTCGAATTTCTGAAAAGAAAAGCGAGGAGAAAAATGAAAGAAACCTTCATGATGTACCCGTCGTTAGAGAATTTCCGGACGTGTTTCCCGACGATCTGCCAGGGATTCCAGCTGTCCGACAAGTGGAATTCCAAATAGAGTTGATACCGGGTGCGGCACCCGTAGCCCGGGCACCTTATCGACTTGCTCCAAGAGAATTGGAGGAACTATCTAAACAGTTGGCAGAATTGTCAGAGAAGGGATTCATTCGACCAACTTCGTCACCATGGGGAGCACCAGTGTTGTTTGTGAAGAAGAAGGATGGATCGTTTCGGATGTGTATTGATTATAGGGGATTGAATAAGCTGACAGTGAAGAACCGATATCCGTTACCTAGAATAGAAGACCTATTCGACCAACTCCAAGGAGCTAGTGTCTTTTCTAAGATCAATTTATGATCTGGTTATCACCAACTTAGAGTTCTAGAAGAGGATATCCCTAAGACTGAGTTTAGGACTCGTTATGGGCACTATGAATTCCAAGTGATGTCGTTTGGTTTGACCAACGCGCCAGCGGTTTTCATGGATCTCATGAACCGAGTGTGTAAGCTATACCTGGATAAGTTTGTGATAGTATTCATAGACGACATCTTGATATACTCTAAGAGTAGTGAGGAGCACGAAGAGCATTTGAGGCTCATTTTAGGATTGCTGAGAGGGGAGAAGCTGTATGCCAAATTCTCTAAGTGTGAATTTTGGATTCCATCCGTAAAATTCTTAGGTCATGTGATAGATAGTCGAGGTGTTCGTGTCACCCAGCTAAGATTAAGGTCATTAAGGAATGGGCAGCTCCTAAGAACCCATCAGAAATCCGACAGTTTCTAGGTTTAGCAGGCTATTATAGGAGATTCATTGAGGGATTTTCTAAGATAGCTAAGTCGCTGACCAAACTAACACAAAAGGATGTTAAGTATGAATGGGGAGAAAAGGAAGAAGAAGCATTTCAAATTCTGAAGGAGAAGTTGTGTAGTGTGCCCATCCTAGCTTTTGATAACGCTACACGTGTCGTTCGGGGTCAAAGGAACTTCCTTTTCGTCGAGCAAGTATTTCAACACCCTAGGCAGTGAACCTAATCGTTGTAGTGTAGTATTAGGGAAAGCCACGGGAATTGATATCGTTCTCTAGGGGAATAGGAATGCTAGTGAGAAGTTACTACGCTAAGGTTGGGGTTGAGGAAGATTATTTTTTTTATCTTTTTATGTTTTTTAGGAAATGGAAAGGTACGAATCTCGGGGTTTGGATTTGGGGGGTTGGTATTTCTACCGATTACTCTACTATTATCTATTTTAATTAACTAAGCTAGTGGGTAGTCTATGTCTAATTATTTTGTGCTCGTATGATGATTTAAAGATGTGTTTACTTAGGTTTTATTACTCCTTAATTATCTCCTATTGATGGTTGAATTGTCACGTCCTTATTCTTAATCGCGTTGTGTGTCTAAGGTCGTAGGGTATGCGTTTATCCCTAACTCTTTGAAACTACCAAAGGTTAATGCCTACAAAATCTCTAGGATTTATAAACTTAACGCTAAGGTACTCTTCGGATGGTTTAGCCTACAATGACTCTAGGTACTATAAGCTAAGGTTCACAAAGATTAATCAAGCATTAACTACACAACGGATGACCTATCGCAATACTAGATCATTAACAATTAAGATAAGAGACAACCAATCAATATTCAATAATCAAGTTTCATATTCCCTAAGCAAACACACAAGTAAATTAGCCGGACATGGGGAACATGCAAGCATACACATAATTAATTGAAGACATAGTTGAATTAATGAAGTAAAACACTTATCTTGATGTAAGATAGGGTATGGAACCCTAAAATACTGTACAAGACAACCTTGGTTCGGTTTAGGTTTTTACTCCAAAAGACTACACACTGAAAACTAAAAAATTCGGATTCTATATATAAGATTACACATGCGACGGCGTCACCCTTTGATTTGTGACGCCGTCGGGTCGCCATCATTAGGGTTTCATTTTGGCCACGTTAGTCTTGCGACGACGTCACTTTATGCTTGTTACGCCGTCCCTTTCAGTCTCTGACGTCGTCTGGATCAAATCTAGGCCGTCTGAGTTGCGACGCCCTACTCTTTTAAAACCTGAAGCCGTCACTTGTAAATGAGCAATTTGGCTTCTGAGCCGTCACAAAAGTTGTCCGACGGCTATTTTGTGCCTGACGCCGTCCCCTTCAGTTCCAGCAACCTGAGTGTCTCGATTCTTGACTTTGGCCATTTTCTTCGTATATTCGCGCCTTTTCGTCCGAATAAGTGTCATTCCAGCATTTTGCCTTCAAGATACCTAAAAAGTGAAAAGGAACGATATTAAGTAATAACGGATACAAAAGTGATCAAATAAGGGCTTAAACGACCCCTAAAAAAGGTACATTTTAAAACCTTATCAAATATCCCTACACTTGGTATTTGCTTGTCCTCAAGCAAATGTGCTTTTAGCCAATTAATTTATAAGTTAGGGGTCATGAAGCATTGGTTTAGAACAATCCACAACACATATAAGCTCGCAAAAGTCATAACAAGCACGAAAATTACATACTAGCACCTCACATGGGGTGTTTGGATACTCACATCTCTCGGGTGTATATGGAATATAACAAGTTGGAAATGGAAGATAAACACTCATTAATCGGTCCTAATACATAGATTACCATAGGCTTGAGACTAGATCAAACCTCCATCATTTTGGCGTAAGCACCTAGGAAAGACTATCCAAGAGGTCTTTTAAAGGGTTGTAATGATAGGCTTACGGTAGGGAAACAAAGGGTTTGGTGGTATAGGCTATTTAGTGGTGGCAAGTCAAAAATCTTTATGTTACAAGCATGTGAAGAATGGCGTTGCTAAGCCAAGACTCGACACTCTAGACTCTAGATAACTGAAACAAACAAACCTAAATTAAAGATAGATGTAGGATGGTAGCCCGTATGTTTTTTTTTTTTTTTTTTTTTCATACACTTTTACTCTACCATCCTCTACGATAACATCAAAATGATAGGGATTTATAGGCACATCCCTACACTTGAGTTTTTATTACTCTAACACTAATATGACCCGAATTGAAAAGATCAAAACACTTGGAGTACATTATTATGCAAATAAAGGGAATTTGAATTTAACGTTCCCTTCCCGTAATTTCATAAACTTTAACTTTTCCCATGAGTCCCAATCTTCCCAAAACTGTGTACAAAGGATATGACTCGACTTAGCAACTTATGCAAGCAACTAGATAATTGAACTAAGGGTTTAGGGTGATAACAATAATGCACAAAAAGTGAGTGCATACAAGGTAGGCTAAGGCGATTTGGGTGTACATTTGGGGGTGGGGCGTAAACAATGCTCTTCATTGATATTCCGGAAAACCAAAACATCACGAGAACCGCGAAAAGGATGAGTACAACGCAAAGGTGTGGGGGAATTTCTCAACCGATGTGGAAGAAGTAATTATATTACGGGTATCAAACAAGGGTTATCCTAATGCCTCTTATCATTTAGTTATTCCTAACTACACAAGTGTAGTCTTACTAGCGATCTCGGGATGCATGACAAAACAAGTTCTAGAATCTATTATACTACCGGTTCACACTCTAAGCATCAAAGATGAATGCTTTAATTCCTACTAATCTAAGGGCGATCCTCACATTTTGGGTGGAATTTAAGTGGTAAAGGGTTTTTTTGCTAGTCATATAACTTCCTATCCATGAGACGCTTTATTAAGACTAATGGCCCACTCCTATATGTCATGAAAAAATTTAAATTTGGTGCCAAAATTACCCTAACCGACATTTTCTCATGGTTTATTACACAAATGCAATTGGACAAAGAAAATAATCAAGGATAAGCATAGTTTCAAAGTTCCCGTTTTATTTTCCCTCCCTACACTTAAACTGAACATTGTCCCCAATGTTCCCCGAAAGTATCAAAGTTATGATAATGAAAGGTAATTAAAAACGAAAGAAACTAATACTCCCCTGATTAACTCGGTAGGATCCGTGTAAAGTGGTGGTTACATTTTTCTTCAAGAAGAACATTTGCGTGAAAAGCTCCTTCTTATCTGATGTATCTTCTTCTTGGTAAATTAAACCTGCACACTTGAATAAAACAAGCGAAACCTTCGCGTAAAATCGGCGGTAATAATATATATAGAACTCTTCTAAACTAGGATATAATGCTTGTGGAATGGATGTTTACAAAATTTCTGGAAAATTAAGACCTGGAAAATTCCAAAAATTTATTAGTAGCTCAGAAAACGAGAAAAAGTAATCAGTTGTTTTTGCTCCTTCCTGACGCCGTCAGGTTGCGATCCTGACGCCGTCAGGTTATCCTGACAAAAACTAGTCTGCGATTTTCTGGAAAAAAATCTGGAAAATTTACATCTTTAGAACCTGGAAAAATTTCCTCAAAAAACATCCATTATGACTCGATAGAAGCATTTTAATCGAACAAACACACATGTATATCTTTTAATTAATTAAAATTCTCATGTTTACGTTTCTTTTGAAAACGTGTGTAATCCTCCCTACACTTATCCCTTATGTAAAATACCTTTATATGTAATTAAGACGAGGTTAAAGACAAAATAAAGCATTTTTACAAATTTAAACATGAGAATAAACAATCAATAAAAGATATACGACACAAACAAGCAAACAATTAAGCACGGGTTGCCTCCCACGAAGCGCTTTTCTTTATTTATGAGTCTTGTAGCTAGAATCGAAGTCGTGCCCCTACGTACCGATATAAGTAAGCATATCCTTAAGAATGCCATAAGAATCAAACTTATCATTTAAGTTCCTAGTAGTACGTTTGGTTTGATATGCCTTTTCAAATTTTTCTCCGTCGGGATCATAGATCGTTATCCTAATGTGCCACTCTCCATTTCCATCACTAGGCGGTCTATCCCAATCCCATTTATGTTTAGGCTTATCGCTCTCAACTTTCTACTTATTCATGACAAGGTTGACGGGCAAGCTTCCTAGGTACTCGGTCATCTCCCTAAATACTAAGGCATCCTCGAACGGGTTCACTTCCATGTCCATAGCCATTTATTTTTCATGGAAAGTTGCTTTACTAGCAAAGGCTTCATCTAGGTAGAAAGGTCGTTGGGGACCTATGAAGTTCTTATCTAACCAAGGTCCATATCTAGATGGCGTTCTATCCAACCTAATCTCATGTGGGATTTACTCTTCTTTGTAGTACGTATGCTTTTTGACATCGTAAATTGACCTAGCACTCCCCTCTCCAACCACTATTTTGGACATCTTACAATCAATGATGGCACTAGCGGTAGCTAAGAATCCTCTTCCTACTAGCAATGGGCATGTCGGGTCCTTATTCATGTCTAGCACATGGAAATCCGCCAAAAGAGTCAGTTCTCCTACGTGTACTACCATGTCTTTTATTATCCCTACCGGATATGCAATACTACCGTCCGCTAGACCTAAAATGGTTTCTGTTGGTTCTATCTTACCTAAGTTAAGGCTTCTATGGAGGGACAACGGAACAAGATTGATGCATGATCCTAAGTCGGCTAGACCATCGAGAGGTTTGGAAGTTCCAAGCCTATACGGAAGAGTAAATAGCCCGGGATCGTCTAACTTCTTAGGTAGATTATTTCGCACAAAAGCGGACCCATGTTTCCCAAGTTTAAGTTCTAACTCATATTTTTCTTTTAAAGCATTATAATAAGGTGCATGAGCTAAGACTTCAAGAACCGGTTTTTCTTGATGGAGTTCCTTGTACTCCTCCTCTAGATTAGGTTTGGGTTCTTGGTTGACGGGTTTCTCAAGAGTAGGTTCTACCAATGGCGCAGGACCTTGGTATCTCATTTTGGATTGCTTGAAACTCTTGTTGATAGCATTTACCGAGTGAACTGTTGGGTGTGTGGGGCATGGGTGCGCACTCTCCCATGGTGAACAAGAACATGAAGTCGATGAAATCAAACTCACTTTTGGGTTCTTTATAGTATCACTTGGGAGTGCTCCAATTTCTCGGTCATTAAAGGCTTTTAAGAGGGCATCAAGCTTGTTTGTCATCTCGCTTTGTCATTGCTTGAAATCGGCATCAAGCTTGGTTAATCGAGTTTCTTGAGATGACATGAATCTAGATGCAATTGCCTCAAGACTAGTGGGGTTCCCGGTGTTTGGAGGATTGAACCTATTAGGTGGATTAGATGAGCTTTGGGGTGTGCTTGAATTTTGGTTCCACTTAAGGTTAGGATGATTTCTCCATGAGGGGTTGTAAGAGTTTCCTAAGTTTTTTTGTTCGGGCTTGAAAGTGTACCACTTCTCTCCCGCTCCGTCGGTACACGTGGATGCGTAGTCCGCAAATGCTTGTTCGGGGAGTCTTGTGCAATCACGAGTGTCATGGGGACCACTACATAACTCACAAGGTAGAGTGATTTTATTCACTTGACGTGAAGACTTAGGATTTTCGTAGCAGCTCATTAGGAATTTAACTTGGTCTTAAAGCTCGAGCATCCTACGGTCGGAAGATTGTGAGTCAATGGGAGGCAAGGAGATTGCCTTAACGGTTTTGGGCAACTCACGGGGGTCATTCCAACTTTCATTGTCATAGAGAGTAAGGTCCTCTATTATACCCCATGATTCTTCCGCGGTGAGATCACTAAGTTTTCCACCGGCCGCTTGGTCAATGGATCGCTTGGTGGGGAAGTTGACATGATCATATAAGAGTTGGACTTGAAGCCAAAGATCAATGCCGTGATGAGGGACTTTATGGAGTAAGTCTTTGAATGGAGTCCATGCTTCGTAGAGAGATTCACCTTGACATTGTTGGAACATCAAGATATCATTCCTAAGCTTAGTGGTTCTCCCCGGTGGGAAAAATTGAGCAAGGAAGCGAGAGGTGAGATCATCCCAACTTGAGATGGAGCCGGCGGGAAGTCGCTCAAGCCAATTACTAGCTTGGTCCCGTAGAGTGAATTAGAAGAGACGTAGATGCGTGGTCTCCCGAGTAGTAACATCGAGGTCGATGGAATCGACAATTTTAAGGAAATCCTTAAGATGCTGATTAGGATCTTCAGAACAAAGTCCATAGAATGCACATCCGTTTTGCACCAACCGGATGGTGTCGGATCGCAGGGCCGTAGTTTGGGCTTGGTCAGGAAGCTCAATGGTGTTCCTATAGCCTAGGTGGCTGGGTCTTGAGTATTCACCAAGAGTACGGCCTCTTGGCGGGTCATTTGGTGGTAGGTTGATGAATGGTGGTTGGTTATCACCTTCCATGATGAAAAGTGATGAGGTTACTAACAAAGGTCATGAAGAAGGGGGATAGACTACGAGGAAGCTAAAAATGGGAAAAAAGAGCTTACTTGATAGGAATCAAGAAAGGAAACCTAAACGAGGTGGACTCCTAACTAGCTATTCTATTCCCCGGCAGCAGCGCCAAAAACTTGATAACGCTACACGCGTCGTTCGGGGTCAAAGGAACTTCCTTTTCGTCGAGCAAGTTTTTCAACACCCTAGGCAGTGAACCTAATCGTTGTAGTGTAGTATTAGGGTAAGCCACGGGAATTGATATCGTTCTCTAGGGGAATAGGAATGCTAGTGAGAAGTTACTACGCTAAGGTTGGGGTTGAGAAAGATTATTTTTTTTATCTTTTTATGTTTTTTAGGAAATGGAAATGTATGAATCTCGGGGTTTGGATTTGGGGGGTTGGTATTTCTACCTATTACTCTACTATTATCTATTTTAATTAACTAAGCTAGTGGGTAGTCTATGTCTAATTATTGTGTGCTCGTATGATGATTTAAAGATGTGTTTACTTAGGTTTTATTACTCCTTAATTATCTCTTATTGATGGTTGAATTGTCACGTCCTTATTCTTAATCGCATTGTGTGTCTAAGGTCGTAGGGTATGCGTTTATCCCTAACTCTTTGAAACTACCAAAGGTTAATGCCTACAAAATCTCTAGGATTTATAAACTTAACGCTAAGGTACTCTTCGGATGGTTTAGCCTACAATGACTCTAGGTACTATAAGCTAAGGTTCACAAAGATTAATCAAGCATTAACTACACAACGGATGACCTATCGCAATACTAGATCATTAACAATTAAGATAAGAGACAACCAATCAATATTCAATAATCAAGTTTCATATTCCCTAAGCAAACACACAAGTAAATTAGCCGGACATGGGGAACATGCAAGCATACACACAATTAATTGAAGACATAATTGAATTAATGAAGTAAAACACTTATCTTGATGTAATGTCACAATTCTCAATTTCCGGTCATTTTTCAAATTTATATTTCATTAACGCATAATTTCCTATTAAATAAACGCTATCGTGTAATTAATTATTTTGAACATTTGATTCCGACACTTCCAAAAATTATCCCGATATAATTTTATACTCATATTAAAATTATAAAAATATTATTATTAGTTTACACGATGTTTTCAATTTAATTTGTATATAAATTGTTATGTATAAATATTTACGACGGTTTTCGTAAATTCAACTCGATAATTATTTATTCACTCAATTCTTGCAAGAAAAGTATTTTTATAATTTTTATGACTTCGATATATTTTAATTTGTTCCGTGAAAATCAATTTCTAGCCAACTCTATACCTAATAACTAAATATCTAAACTTAATTTAATAAATATTAAGTTATATATACATTTTATTACAAAAAAATGTACCAAAAGTCTTGCACCCTTATCTTTTGCCGTCCCCCTCCTCCTTAGTCACCTTGTTGACTTTCTAATTTGACCAAAATATTACAAGTATGCCATGGAACTAGATATTTGTTATTACATAAAGTATATCCTAAAAAAATAAAATAAACATAGATAATATCTTTTGTAAGAAAATTTCAAGCAACTCTCTCATCTTTTCCATCCTTGTGGTTCTGCCATTTCAAGAAGAAGAAGAATACCATCTCAAATTTTAAGCTCTAGTATTTTTATTGATCCACTAGTAATCTATTTCAAGGTTTTGAAATAAAAACCTATAGATTAATAAGGTTTTCATCATCTTTTTTTCACATAATCATTCAAGTAAGCATTTCATGATCTTCATAGCTCTTTCATATAAATATTTATGTTATTTCATCATTTTTGCAAGAAAACATGCAAGTTACATGTGAATCTATACCACTTTTACTGTTTTTATTACTTATTATGAAATATAATCATCCTATAATTAATCCCTTGAAACATATCATTTTTTATGATGTTTAGGAACCCATGACACCCTAAGAAGGTGTATGGTAGGATTAGAATAGCTTCGGAGTTGGTTTGAATTGGTTAGAATAGGTTTTGCGCGAGAAAAACTCATTTCGACAACTTTATTTAGAGGTCTGATCTTATTTTCGAATTCTGGAATTCTCGACAGTAGATAACAATTTTTGGACTAGATATTTAGAAAATATACTTTAAAACGAAACCGTGGTCGCTTGAATGGGTTAAAACGGAGTTATAACGAAGAAGTTATGCTATTTTCAAGTTTAACGACGAAAACTATTTGTTTCAGAAAATTCAGCATGTATTCTCGACTCTTTACGAGTCAAAAATGAATCTTAAGCGTTATTAAATGTGTCGACTTATCTAAAATATATTAGTATATATATTATCACGATTCCAAGGATATATAAAACATAGAAAACGGACTTATAACGACTAAGTTATCCACATTTTAAACAAGTTGCCGTAACTATTTTATATAAGCATAACTAATATATTTTCTAATAGACAAACATAACGGCCGCGAATGACCATGTTGAGGGTTGTTTTTAACATGGATGTAGTACTTTTTATAACATGATGTCATCTAGTAAAAGTAAGTTCGCCTAGCATATTTTCCAAAATGTCCAACCGTTCGTCAAGCGGAGTTGTAATGAATAAAATACGGTCACTTAAACTTTGCCGAAAACCACCCTTAAACAATATTTTGGATACAAGTACCCTACTTTACCTATGTTTTTCTCCATGATCGAGACCTCTATGATAAAAACTTAAAAGCTAAAACTTTGGGATAATGATACAAGCTTTCCAAAACCATTGAGTTTGTTTCCTAACACTCGATATTCACCATTTTACGACTAGCTTTTCAAGGACGTTTAGTCACTTTCATGAAATTGTCAAATGACATTATTTTACGACGAAAAGTATAGTTTCATAATAAATCATCTAAATGACTATCGTAGGATGTCATTTCAATATAAATGCTTCTTAAGTAATTTATAAATTGTCAAGACTTTATAAGATTATTTTTTGACGATAAACTTTATTTTCAAAAGTGTACAAGTGGTATGGATATCATATGAGTTTGCATGCACGACATTGTTTCATGACTTATATTAGAGCATATCATTCATAATAGGTCGCGGTTAGAGAGTTGCGTCTCATTTCTGTGCATCCACGTTGTCATCATAACTATTGCAACAGGTGAGTTCGTAGCCCCACTTTTATTCGTTTAATTGTTTTATAAACTCTTTGGGGGAGATACATGCTCAACTACTTGCTTTTACTTTACACTTATATGAACTTAAATATCCTTTGTTTCACTCTATGTGTGCGTAAGTAGAATATGCCCGAACTAAATTGATCACTATGTTATGAACGCTATTAGTTGAAACACTTTTCTTGATTTTGAACCCTTCGACATGTATAATTGAGCTCTTTTAAATTTATTCGGACCCTTTAACATATAAGTGAACACTTTGGACTTGATTTGAACTTTTTGACATATAGTTGAACTCTTTTAACTTGTAAAGGACCCCTTTTGATATATTTTGAACTTGCTTGACATAATATTGAACCCTTTAACTATTTTGAACCTTTTGATAGGTTTTGAGCTCTTTGACTGTTGAACTATTTTGAACTTTTGAACTCGACTTAAATCTTTGAACTTAATTACGAACTTTTGAACGGAACTTTTGAACTTAAATACGAACTTATGACTTGTTTGAACTTATTGAACCGTACGTGTTATGACCTTGACCCAAAGTCTCCCATGTTCGGAGCATCACTATAAAGTCTCGCCTTATTGGTGGAGCGTTCTCAATAATTCTCGCCTTATCGGTGAAGTGTGCAAAGTCTCGCCTTATTGGTGGAGCGTTCTCAATAATTCTCGCCTAGGTGGTCGAGTGACAAAGGAGTCTCCCTTGTTGGAGCAGTACAAAGTCTCCCATGTTCGGAGCATCCCTGAATTATTATATACGTGGTGCAATATTGTGAATTATTATGGTATCTTATACTCGACTATTAGACACACTATATTTTGGCAGTGGGTTGTGAACACACAGGTTGCAAGTTTTGTATGGGCGGAACTTGGAACTGAGTGGATTTACAATGCCTTTGCTTTGTGATCTCATTTGACATCGTGTGCATGAACATATACTAGACATATTTTGGCTATGGGTTGTGAACACACAGGTTGTAAGTTTTGTATGGGCGGAACTTGTAACTGAGTGGATTTACAATGCCTTTGCTTTTGTGGACTATTCTATATGACCAAAAACTTTTCCTTTGCTGCATGATCATTCTTTAAAAACTTTACTTGTTAACCAAACTCTATGAACTCACTCAACCATTGTGTTGACACTTTTAGCATGTTTTATCTCAGGTATCTAAGGCATTCACTTCATGGCCTGCATGTGGACTTATCATAGAGTCGCGGTGTCGACGCGTCTCACCTATATTTTATGCACTTAACTATCGTTTGATTGTAACAAACTCGTTTTGATATATTGGAAATCTTTTGGGACCTAATGTTTGTAAACTCTGATTATTTTAATGAATCAAACGATATTTTCAAAACGACATTTTAGGTCGTTCGATATAACTGTAACTTTGATGCTATGACAGTCATCCCCCAGGAATTCCATTCCTCTGCAAAACAGGTAATTTGGGGGTGTGACAGATTAGTATCAGAGCATCGGTTATAGAGAACTAGGTTGCATCATTGACCCTAGACTATAATTACTTCATCATAGCATCTCATCATATCATTATAAGTGCATACTCATTATACATGCGGGTTTATGACCTAACACCAAACATCATATGAGTTGATTAGTCCAAGCATTGCATAGTTACTCCTAAATTATACATAGCCTGATCACCTATGTCTAATTCAGGAAGAATCATGCAATGAAGGGAGTAGTAGTCTCATATGTGTAAGCAATTCCGTAATCGAGCCAAATTTTCAAAAGATTATCTTCAAACCACTTATTTCCAGTTTCATCCGAGTGACAGTTCTTGTTTGATGAGTTGCAAAGATCAAGCTAGAAACAAGTTGTTACCTAAACCGATTTAGCCTAATCGTATGACAGTTCTTGTTTGATGAGTTGTGGGATTAAGTAAAAATCGGTTACCAAAAAGTCTTTTGAGGGTTTTGCTCGAGAATGGGAAAGCTTGCCTCATCAAACCTAACCCTAAGAGAGCATGGCTTTAGAATGGGAAATGGTCACGATAGCACGAGAACGTACCTAGTTGGATGAGGAACTCATATGCATAAGCATTGACATGATCATTTAGACTATACACGAGCATGAACTTTTAGAACCCTTGTCGAGGTTCGGACCATAGTATCATTAATCGAATCACGAGGACGTGATTCCTCTGACATGGGAAGAATGTCACAATTCTCAATTTCCGGTCATTTTTCAAATTTATATTTCATTAACGCATAATTTCCTATTAAATAAACGCTATCGTGTAATTAATTATTTTGAACATTTGATTCCGACACTTCCAAAAATTATCCCGATATAATTTTATACTCATATTAAGATTATAAAAATATTATTATTAGTTTACACGATGTTTTCAATTTAATTTGTATATAAATTGTTATGTATAAATATTTACGACGGTTTTCGTAAATTCAACTCGATAATTATTTATTCACTCAATTCTTGCAAGAAAAGTATTTTTAAAATTTTTATGACTTCGATATATTTTAATTTGTTCCGTAAAAATCAATTTCTAGCCAACTCTATACCTAATAACTAAATATCTAAACTTAATTTAATAAATATTAAGTTATATATACATTTTATTACAAAAAAATGTACCAAAAGTCTTGCACCCTTATCTTTTGCCGTCCCCCTCCTCCTTAGTCACCTTGTTGACTTTCTAATTTGACCAAAATATTACAAGTATGCCATGGAACTAGATATTTGTTATTACATAAAGTATATCCTAAAAAAATAAAATAAACATAGATAATATCTTTTGTAAGAAAATTTCAAGCAACTCTCTCATCTTTTCCATCCTTGTGGTTCTGCCATTTCAAGAAGAAGAAGAATACCATCTCAAATTTTAAGCTCTAGTATTTTTATTGAACCACTAGTAATCTATTTCAAGGTTTTGAAATAAAAACCTATAGATTAATAAGGTTTTCATCATCTTTTTTTCACATAATCATTCAAGTAAGCATTTCATGATCTTCATAGCTCTTTCATATTCATATTTATGTTATTTCATCATTTTTGCAAGAAAACATGCAAGTTACTTGTGAATCTATACCACTTTTACTGTTTTTATTACTTATTATGAAATATAATCATCCTATAATTAATCCCTTGAAACATATCATTTTTTATGATGTTTAGGAACCCATGACACCCTAAGAAGGTGTATGGTAGGATTAGAATAGCTTCGAAGTTGGTTTGAATTGGTTAGAATAGGTTTTGCGCGAGAAAAACTCATTTCGACAACTTTATTTAGAGGTCTGATCTTATTTTCGAATTCTGGAATTCTCGACAGTAGATAAAAATTTTTGGACTAGATATTTAGAAAATATACTTTAAAACGAAACCGTGGTCGCTTGAATGGGTTAAAACGGAGTTATAACGAAGAAGTTATGCTATTTTCAAGTTTAACGACGAAAACTATTTGTTTCAGAAAATTCAGCATGTATTCTCGACTTTTTACGAGTCAAAAATGAATCTTAAGCGTTATTAAATGTGTCGACTTATCAAAAATATATTAGTATATATTATCACGATTCCAAGGATATATAAAACGTAGAAAACGGACTTATAACGACTAAGTTATCCACATTTTAAACAAGTTGCCGTAACTATTTTATATAAGCATAACTAATATATTTTCTAATAGACAAACATAACGGCCGCGAATGACCATGTTGAGGGTTGTTTTTAACATGGATGTAGTACTTTTTATAACATGATGTCATCTAGTAAAAGTAAGTTCGCCTAGCATATTTTCCAAAATGTCCAACCGTTCGTCAAGCTGAGTTGTAATGAATAAAATACGGTCACTTAAATTTTGCCGAAAACCACCCTTAAACAATATTTTGGATACAAGTACCCTACTTTACCTATGTTTTTCTCCATGATCGAGACCTCTATGATAAAAACTTAAAAGCTAAAACTTTGGGATAATGATACAAGCTTTCCAAAACCATTGAGTTTGTTTCCTAACACTCGATATTCACCATTTTACGACTAGCTTTTCAAGGACGTTTAGTCACTTTCATGAAATTGTCAAATGACATTATTTTACGACGAAAAGTTATAGTTTCATAATAAATCACTAAATGACTATCGTAGGATGTCATTTCAATATAAATGCTTGTAAAGTAATTTATAAATTGTCAAGACTTTATAAGATTATTTTTCGACGATAAACTTTATTTTCAAAAGTGTACAAGTGGTATGGATATCATATGAGTTTGCATGCACGACATTGTTTCATGACTTATATTAGAGCATATCATTCATAATAGGTCGCGGTTAGAGAGTTGCGTCTCATTTCTGTGCATCCACGTTGTCATCATAACTATTGCAACAGGTGAGTTCGTAGCCCCACTTTTACTCGTTTAATTGTTTTATAAACTCTTTGGGGGAGATACATGCTCAACTACTTGCTTTTACTTTACACTTATATGAACTTAAATATCCTTTGTTTCACTCTATGTGTGCGTAAGTAGATTATGCACGAACTAAATTGATCACTATGTTATGAACGCTATTAGTTGAAACACTTTTCTTGATTTTGAACCCTTCGACATGTATAATTGAGCTCTTTTAAATTGATTCAGACCCTTTAACATATAAGTGAACACTTTGGACTTGATTTGAACTTTTTGACATATAGTTGAACTCTTTTAACTTGTAAAGGACCCCTTTTGATATATTTTGAACTTGCTTGACATAATATTGAACCCTTTAACTATTTTGAACTTTTTGATAGGTTTTGAGCTCTTTGACTGTTGAACTATTTTGATCTTTTGAACTCGACTTAAATCTTTGAACTTAATTACGAACTTTTGAACGGAACTTTTGAACTTAAATACGAACTTATGACTTGTTTGAACTTATTGAACCGTACGTGTTATGACCTTGACCTAAAGTCTCCCATGTTCGGAGCATCACTATAAAGTCTCGCCTTATTGGTGGAGCGTTCTCAATAATTCTCGCCTTATCGGTGGAGTGTGCAAAGTCTCGCCTTATTGGTGGAGCGTTCTCAATAATTCTCGCCTTATCGGCGAAGTGTGCAAAGTCTCGCCTTATTGGTGGAGCGTTCTCAATAATTCTCGCCTAGGTGGTCGAGTGACAAAGGAGTCTCCCTTGTTGGAGCAGTACAAAGTCTCCCATGTTCGGAGCATCCCTGAATTATTATATACGTGGTGCAATATTGTGAATTATTATGGTATCTTATACTCGACTATTAGACACACTATATTTTGGCAGTGGGTTGTGAACACACAGGTTGCAAGTTTTGTATGGGCGGAACTTGGAACTGAGTGGATTTACAATGCCTTTGCTTTGTGATCTCATTTGACATCGTGTGCATGAACATAAACTAGACATATTTTGGCAGTGGGTTGTGAACACACAGGTTGCAAGTTTTGTATGGGCGGAACTTGGAACTAAGTGGATTTACAATGCCTTTGCTTTTGTGGACTATTCTATATGACCAAAAACTTTTCCTTTGCTGCATGATCATTCTTTAAAAACTTTACTTGTTAACCAAACTCTATGAACTCACTCAACTATTGTGTTGACACTTTTAGCATGTTTTATCTCAGGTATCTAAGGCATTCACTTCATGGCCTGCATGTGGACTTATCATAGAGTCGCGGTGTCGACGCGTCTCACCTATATTTTATGCACTTAACTATCGTTTGATTGTAACAAACTCGTTTTGATATATTGGAAATCTTTTGGGACCTAATGTTTGTAAACTCTGATTATTTTAATGAATCAAACGATATTTTCAAAACGACATTTTAGGTCGTTCGATATAACTGTAACTTTGATGCTATGACAGTCATCCCCTAGGAATTCCATTCCTCTGCAAAACAGGTAATTTGGGGGTGTGACAGATTAGTATCAGAGCATCGGTTATAGAGAACTAGGTTGCATCATTGACCCTAGACTATAACTACTTCATCATAGCATCTCATCATATCATTATAAGTGCATACTCATTATACGTGCGGGTTTATGACCTAACACCAAACATCATATGAGTTGATTAGTCCAAGCATTGCATAGTTAGTCCTAAATTATACATAGCCTGATCACCTATGTCTAATTCAGGAAGAATCGTGCAATGAAGGGAGTAGTAGTCTCATATGTGTAAACAATTCCGTAATCGAGCCAAATTTTCAAAAGATTTTCTTCAAACCACTTATTTCCAGTTTGATCCGAGTGACAGTTCTTGTTTGATGAGTTGCAAAGATCATGCTAGAAACAAGTTGTTACCTAAACCGATTTAGCCTAATCGTATGACAGTTCTTGTTTGATGAGTTGTGGGATTAAGTAAAAATCGGTTACCAAAAAGTCTTTTGAGGGTTTTGCTCGAGAATGGGAAAGCTTGCCTCATCAAACCTAACCCTAAGAGAGCATGGCTTTAGAATGGGAAATGGTCACGATAGCACGAGAACGTACCTAGTTGGATGAGGAACTCATATGCATAAGCATTGACATGATCATTTAGACTATACACGAGCATGAACTTTTAGAACCCTTGTTGAGGTTCGGACCATAGTATCATTAATCAAATCACGAGGACGTGATTCCTCTGACATGGGAAGAATGTCACAATTCTCAATTTCCGGTCATTTTTCAAATTTATATTTCATTAACGCATAATTTCCTATTAAATAAACGCTATCGTGTAATTAATTATTTTGAACATTTGATTCCGACACTTCCAAAAATTATCCCGATATAATTTTATACTCATATTAAGATTATAAAAATATTATTATTAGTTTACACGATGTTTTCAATTTAATTTGTATATAAATTGTTATGTATAAATATTACGACGGTTTTCGTAAATTCAACTCGATAATTATTTATTCACTCAATTCTTGCAAGAAAAGTATTTTTATAATTTTTATGACTTCGATATATTTTAATTTGTTCCGTAAAAATCAATTTCTAGCCAACTCTATACCTAATAACTAAATATCTAAACTTAATTTAATAAATATTTTTTTATATATACATTTTATTACAAAAAAATGTACCAAAAGTCTTGCACCCTTATCTTTTGCCGTCCCCCTCCTCCTTAGTCACCTTGTTGACTTTCTAATTTGACCAAAATATTACAAGTATGCCATGGAACCAGATATTTGTTATTACATAAAGTATATCCTAAAAAAAATAAAATAAACATAGATAATATCTTTTGTAAGAAAATTTCAAGCAACTCTCTCATCTTTTCCATCCTTGTGGTTCTGCTATTTCAAGAAGAAGAAGAATACCATCTCAAATTTTAAGCTCTAGTATTTTTATTGATCCACTAGTAATCTATTTCAAGGTTTTGAAATAAAAACCTATAGATTAATAAGGTTTTCATCATCTTTTTTTCACATAATCATTCAAGTAAGCATTTCATGATCTTCATAACTCTTTCATATTCATATTTATGTTATTTCATCATTTTTGCAAGAAAACATGCAAGTTACATGTGAATCTATACCACTTTTATTGTTTTTATTACTTATTATGAAATATACTCATCCTATAATTAATCCCTTGAAACATATCATTTTTTATTATGTTTAGGAACCCATGACACCCTAAGAAGGTGTATGGTAGGATTAGAATAGCTTCGGAGTTGGTTTGAATTGGTTAGAATATGTTTTGCGCGAGAAAAACTCATTTCGACAACTTTATTTAGAGGTCTGATCTTATTTTCGAATTCTGGAATTCTCGACAGTAGATAAAAATTTTTGGACTAGATATTTAGAAAATATACTTCAAAACGAAACCGTGGTCGCTTAAATGGGTTAAAACGGAGTTATAACGAAGAAGTTATGCTATTTTCAAGTTTAACGACGAAAACTATTTGTTTCAGAAAATTCAGCATGTATTCTCGACTTTTTACGAGTCAAAAATGAATCTTAAGCGTTAATAAATGTGTCGACTTATCAAAAATATATCAGTATATATTATCACGATTCCAAGGATATATAAAACGTAGAAAACGGACTTATAACGACTAAGTTATCCACATTTTAAACAAGTTGCCGTAACTATTTTATATAAGCATAACTAATATATTTTCTAATAGACAAACATATCGGCCGCGAATGACCATGTTGAGGGTTGTTTTTAACATGGATGTAGTACTTTTTATAACATGATGTCTTCTAGTAAAAGTAAGTTCGCCTAGCATATTTTCCAAAATGTCCAACCGTTCGTCAAGCGGAGTTGTAATGAATAAAATACGGTCACTTAAACTTTGCCGAAAACCACCCTTAAACAATATTTTGGATACAAGTACCCTACTTTACCTATGTTTTTCTCCATGATCGAGACCTCTATGATAAAAACTTAAAAGCTAAAACTTTGGGATAATGATACAAGCTTTCCAAAACCATTGAGCTTGTTTCCTAACACTCGATATTCACCATTTTACGACTAGCTTTTCAAGGACGTTTAGTCACTTTCATGAAATTGTCAAATGACATTATTTTACGACGAAAAGTTATAGTTTCATAATAAATCACTAAATGACTATCGTAGGATGTCATTTCAATATAAATACTTGTAAATTAATTTATAAATTGTCAAGACTTTATAAGATTATTTTTCGACGATAAACTTTATTTTCAAAAGTGTACAAGTGGTATGGATATCATATGAGTTTGCATGCACGACATTGTTTCATGACTTATATTAGAGCATATCATTCATAATAGCTCGCGGTTAGAGAGTTGCGTCTCATTTCTGTGCATCCACGTTGTCATCATGACTATTGCAACATGTGTGTTCGTAACCCCACTTTTACTCGTTTAATTGTTTTATAAACTCTTTGGGGGAGATACATGCTCAACTACTTGCTTTTACTTTACACTTATATGAACTTAAATATCCTTTGTTTCACTCTATGTGTGCGTAAGTAGATTATGCCCGAACTAAATTGATCACTATGTTATAAACGCTATTAGTTGAAACACTTTTCTTGATTTTGAACCCTTCGACATGTATAATTGAGCTCTTTCAAATTGATTCGGACCCTTTAACATATAAGTGAACACTTTGGACTTGATTTGAACTTTTTGACATATAGTTGAACTCTTTTAACTTGTAATGGACCCCTTTTGATATATTTTGAACTTGCTTGACATAATATTGAACCCTTTAACTATTTTGAACCTTTTGATAGGTTTTGAGCTCTTTGACTGTTGAACTGTTTTGAACTTTTGAACTCGACTTAAATCTTTGAACTTAATTACGAACTTTTGAACGGAACTTTTGAACTTAAATACGAACTTATGACTTGTTTGAACTTATTGAACCGTACGTGTTATGACCTTGACCTAAAGTCTCCCATGTTCGGAGCATCACTATAAAGTCTCGCCTTATTGGTGGAGCGTTCTCAATAATTCTCGCCTTATCGGTGGAGTGTGCAAAGTCTCGCCCTATTGGTGGAGCGTTCTCAATAATTCTCGCCTAGGTGGTCGAGTGACAAAGGAGTCTCCCTTGTTGGAGCAGTACAAAGTCTCCCATGTTCGGAGCATCCTTGAATTATTATATACGTGGTACAATATTGTGAATTATTATGGTATCTTATACTCGACTATTAGACACACTATATTTTGGCAGTGGGTTGTGAACACACAGGTTGCAAGTTTTGTATGGGCGGAACTTGGAACTGAGTGGATTTACAATGCCTTTGCTTTGTGACCTCATTTGACATCGTGTGCATAAACATAAACTAGACATATTTTGGCAGTGGGTTGTGAACACACAGGTTGCAAGTTTTGTATGGGCGGAACTTGGAACTGAGTGGATTTACAATGCCTTTGCTTTTGTGGACTATTCTATATGACCAAAAACTTTTCCTTTGCTGCATGATCATTCTTTAAAAACTTTACTTGTTAACCAAACTCTATGAACTCACTCAACCATTGTGTTGACACTTTTAGCATGTTTTATCTCATGTATCTAAGGCATTCACTTCATGGCCTGCATGTGGACTTATCATAGAGTCGCGGTGTCGACGCGTCTCACCTATATTTTATGCACTTAACTATCGTTTGATTGTAACAAACTCGTTTTGATATATTGGAAATCTTTTGGGACCTAATGTTTGTAAACTCTAATTATTTTAATGAATCAAACGATATTTTCAAAACGACACTTTAGGTCGTTCGATATAACTGTAAATTTGATGCTATGACAGTCATCCCCCAGGAATTCCATTCCGCTGCAAAACAGGTAATTTGGGGGTGTGACATGTAAGATAGGGTATGGAACCCTAAAATACTGTACAAGACAGCCTTGGTTCGATTTAGGTTTTTACTCCAAAAGACTACACACTGAAAACTAAAAAATTCGGATTCTATATATAAGATTACACATGCGACGGCGTCACCCTTTGATTTGTGACACTGTCGGGTCGCCGTCATTAGGGTTTCGTCTTGGCCACGTTAGTCTTGCGACGGCGTCACCTTATGCTTGTGACGCCGACCCTTTAGTCTCTGACGTCGTCTGGATCAAATCTAGGCCGTCTGAGTTGGGACGCCCTACTCTTTTAAAACCTAAAGCCGTCACTTGTAAATGAGCAATTTGGCTTCTGAGCCGTCACAAAATTTGTCTGACGGCGTCACTATTTTGTGCCTTACGCCGTCCCCTTCAGTTCTAGCAACCTGAGTGTCTCGATTCTTGACTTTGGCCATTTTCTTCGTATATTCGCGCCTTTTCGTCCGAATAAGTGTCATTCCAGCATTTTGCCTTCAAGATACCTAAAAAGTTAAAAGGAACGATATTAAGAAATAATGGATACAAAAGTGATCAAATAAGGGCTTAAACGACCCCTCAAAAAGGTACATTTTAAAACCTTATCAGCTTTGCCAGAAGGAAGCGAAGACTTTGTCGTGTACTACGACGCTTCGCATAAAGGCTTAGGTACTGTTTTGATGCAACGAGAGAAGGTGATTGCTTATGCATCCCGACAACTTAAGAAGCATGAGAAAAACTACACCACCCATGACCTTGAGTTAGGTGCTGTAGTGTTTGCTCTTAGGATCTGGAGACATTACTTGTATGGAACCAAGTGTGTAGTATTTACCGACCATAAGATCTTAAAGCATATCTTAGATCAGAAAGAACTGAACATGAGACAACGTCGTTGGTTAGAATTGATTAGTGATTATAATTGTGAGATTCGTTATCATCCTGGTAAGGCTAACGTTGTGGCTGATGCACTTAGTCATAAGGAGGACATTCCACCCCTACTCGTTCGATCCTTAGGAATGACCATTGTTTCGCCCTTACCATCTCAAATCTTAGCTGCCCAAGCAGAGGCATTGACGGAAGAGAACCATCCTTACGAGAATCTTCATGGAATGGTAGAAAGTGAAAACGGCTTCTTGAAGCATTTCGACAGAACTTTATGCTTCAGAGACAGAAGTTGGATACCATTTCATGGTGGAATCCGTGAGTTGATTATGCACGAGTCGCATAAATCAAAATACTCTATTCATCCCGAAGCCGATAAGATGTATCAGGACCTTAAGAAACTTTACTGGTGGCCTAATATGAAAGCCGATATAGCTCAGTATGTCAGTTTGTGCCTGACTTGTTCTAAGGTAAAGGCCGAACATCAGAAACCCTCAGGACTCTTAGTTCAACCCGAACTCCCGAAATGGAAATAGGAGCGAATAACCATGGACTTTATCACTAAATTACCGAGAACAGTTAGCGGCAATGACGCTATCTGGGTAATAGTTGATCATTTAACTAAGTCTGCTCACTTCTTAGCTATTAGCGAAATCGATAGTCTCGATAAGCTTGCTCGATTGTACCTTAAGGAGATAGTATCGCGTCATGGAGTACCGATATCTATCATTTCCGATAGGGATAGCCGTTTTACATCCCCCTTTTGGAGATCATTACAGACATCATTAGGAACAAACTTGGATATGAGTACTGCTTATCATCCTCAGACCGATGGTCAAAGCGAGAGAACCATTCAGACTTTAGAGGACATGCTTAGAGCCTGTGTTATTGATTTCGGCAAAGGCTGGGAGAGACACATCCCTTTGGCCGAATTCTCTTACAACAATAGTTATCACTCTAGCATTAAGGCCGCCCCATTTGAGGTACTGTATGGCCGAAAATGTCGTTCTCCTGTTTGTTGGGCTGAAGTTGGCGAGAGTCAACTTACAGGTCCCGAACTTGTCCTAGAAACCACTGAGAAGATAGTTCAGATTCGTAACCGGTTGCAAACTGCTCGTGATAGACAAAAGAGTTATGTCGATTGGAGACGTAAACCTTTAGAATTTCAGGTTGGAGATTGTGTTATGTTGAAAGTTTCTCCTTGGAAAGGAGTGATTCATTTTGGAAAGCGTGGAAAACTCAATCCCCGATATATTGGTCCCTTTCCAATCCTGGAAAGAATCGGACCGGTAGCATATCGCCTGGAGCTACCATCGGAATTGAGCAGTGTACACAATGTCTTTCATGTTAGTAATCTTAAGAAATGTCTTTCGGAGGAAAACATAGTTGTGCCCTTAAGAGATATTCGTATTGATGAGAAATTGAATTTCGTTGAGGAACTGATTGAGATTATGGACCGAGAGATTAAAAGGCTGAAGAATAGCCGTACTCCGATTATTAAGGTTCGTTGGAACTCCCGGCATGGACCGGAGTTCACTTGGGAACATGAGGACGTTTTCCGTAGGAAGTATCCTAAACTTTTCATGACATCGAGCAACTTGGAGTGTGTTAGGAATTAGAAATTCCAGGTATTAAAGAGTCGGTCACCTCAAGTATATGTAATCGTTAGAAAGCTCGTAGTCGTAGTTCTTTTAGGCTAAGTAGTATTTAGTTAAGTAACACCGTGGAGGACGGACGGGTCTTTACCCACTGTATGCCTGATCCACAGCCCGTTGTGTGGCGTTTTATTGTAAGACTATAAATACTCTCGACCTTCCAAGGTAGAGGGTTGGAGCTCATAATAAGATTTTTCTTTCTCTCACTAAAGTTCCCAAACCTCTAACTTTCTCTCTCTAAAAACCTCTTGTACGCCTACTTTGTATTATGGTTTGACGTGTATGTGAAATCCAATATCTTACAATTGGTATCAAGAGCCATGGTTAGATCATCTCTTACATATCTTTGGATTTCTAGTGGTTTTTAGGTGGTTTTTGAGTTTGAAAAAGTTTAGTGGTTTTTGCATCATTTGGGTGATTTCTAGTGTTAAAGTTTGAATTTTGATAGTACTTTTGTGTTTAGAATCATCACAAGTGTTTAGGTTTTGATTTTGAAGGCTTGAATCATCGTGGTTGGGTTGTTTTTGGATTGAAAAGTGGTGTTTTTGTGATTTTCTTGCTAGCGACTTGAGCCATGGATAGTTTATCTTGGTAGCGATTTGCTTTGTTATTTGTAGCGAGTTGTTGTTTAAGGTCTTAGCGAGTTGAGCTAGCGACTTGTCTACTGAGACAAGCCGACAAAAAGTACACTTAGTGGATTCTCCACTACGGGTAGCAACTTGGTGTAAGTTAGCGACTTGTACTTAAGTTTGTTAGCGACTTGGTGTTAGCGAGTTGGTACCTAGTGAGTTGCTATTTAGCGACTTGACAAATTAGCGACTTGGTGCTTAGCGACTTGCTGTCAAAATTTTGCTAGCGACTTGGATTGTAGCGAGTTGTTATATAGCGACTTGGGACTATAGCGACTTGGCACTTAGCGACTTGGTTCAAAGTTTCCTAGCGACTTGGGTGATATCTTCTGTAATACGGTTTTATCTTGATTTAGTAAAATCCCGTGAAAGAATCTATTTCCCGGTTTAATCATAGAGTTATAAAATCCCGTTTAATCTTTCATCATGTCTACCAACGTTCCTACAATCATCTCCACGGTTGCCGAGGATGTTCAAGCAGCTAGTTCAGATACTCGTCCACCCATGCTTGACAGAACTGACTACGACTCTTGGGCTCAACGAATCAGATTGTACTGTCTTGGAAAGGAAAAAGGAGTCAACATTCTCAAATCCATTGATGAAGGACCATATCGGGTTGAGACTACTAGAGACTTAATTGATACAGCTGAAGATGGAACAATGATCTATGGAATTGACAGACCAAAGACATATGATGAGCTCGATGATAAGGAGAAAAAGAGATTCGATGCTGATATTAGGGCTTCTAACATCGTACTTCAAGGTCTTCCAAAAGATATCTACAAGCTGATCAATCACAACACCGAAGCCAAGGCAGTGTGGGATAATGTCAAGATGCTTCTCTCAGGTTCTGAATTAAGTATGGAAGACAGAGAATCACAACTCTATGATGAATTTGAACACTTCAAGATGAAACCAGATGAGAGTGTTTATGAGTACTATGTGAGATTCCACAAGCTTGTTAATGATATGAGGAACATCAGAATGACTATGCCAAACATTCAGCTGAACTCAAAGTTTGTTAACAACATGAATCCTGAATGGCATAAGTTTGTCACCTCTGTAAAGCTAACCAAAGGATTGAAGAATACAAACTATGAGCAACTCTATGCCTTCCTCCTTCAGAATGAGAGACATGCTATGTTTGAAAAAAGGATTCTTAATCAGTTCAAAACCAACCAGGGAGAGACAAGCTCATCAAATGATTCAACTGCCTTCTACTCAAACATCGGAATCACAACCAAAGCCTCACAAGTTATACCCATGGGTAATGGTAATCACAAACTCATTCCTGATCCTATGTTCAAACAAACTGATGCTGATGCACACATGGGAAACATCATTAATCAACTGGCTCTCCTGATTAGTCAAAACATGAACTCTCTTCCACACACCAACAACAATCTCAGAACTGCATCCAATCCACACAATTAAGCCACTTTCAGAGATGGGAAGGTTATGATGCAGCCAGTTCAAGAACGACAGTACGAACAAGCAAGAGGTGGAGCTGGTAGAGGTTATGCTGCAAATCAGAATAGGGGGAGGAATGGAAATCAGGATCAAGCAAAGCCAATCAAATGTTACAATTGTGGAGGTGAGGGACACATTGCAAGGAACTGCACATCGCCAAAACGCCCTCAGAATGCTGAGTACTTCAGGGATAAGATGTTGCTTGTGCAAGCTCAGGATAAAGGTGCAACTTTGGATGAAGAGGAGTTGTTGTTCTTGGCTGAGGGAAATGCTAAGACATATGATGCAGATGTGGATGAGCAACCAATTCAGGAGATAGGCCATAATCATCAGAATGCCTTTCAAGTAGCTGATTGTGATGCATACGACTCTGATGTTGATAAAGAACCCACTGCACAAACCATTTTCATGGCTAGCATTTCTCCAATGGTCTCTCCTAAAGTCTCTTCATCACCACAAGCTGGTCTATCTAAAGACAAAATCATTTCTGAGGTATTAAAATTATACGATGAAGTTGATGAGCAAAAGATACATAACAAAGTACAATCAACTGTATTTATTGAGTCAGATATTGAAAATATGGGTAATATCAATGTTGTCCCATATGATCAATATGTGAAACAAAGTGAAAGTGAGATTGTACCAAGTGATGCATCTTCTGCAGTCAATAATGATTATGTTTTTGATGAATTCACTGCATGTGCCCCTGATGATTCTGTCATCTCTGAACTGAATGCCTATAAAGAACGTGTTGCTATTTATGAACAACGTGCAAAATTTGAGTTGACCACCCGTGAGCAGGAAATGGATGACCAAATGCATACATCTATTAGAAAAAGTAGGTTTAGAGAAGAAATATTAAAACAAGAGTTAAACTCCTTACAAGAAAAGCTTTCTAAAACTGCTAAGCAAAAACAAGAACTTCAAGAAAATGTTAAAATGCTTAAGCAAGAATTCAGTGCTAAGGAATCAAAACTTTTGAATGATTTTTCTAATCTAAAAACCTTGAAAAACAAGCTTGAAAATAAGTTGTACGTACAAGGAAATACCATTCAGACTGCTCACTTAATCACTAAGCATAGAGTCTTAAGCGATAAGCATAGCATTCCCCTTGTTGAGGAATCAAATCCAGAGGTCATTAAAAAGGCTAGAAATGCTCATAAGGTTCTTTATGATGGCAATGAAATCCTTAAACCTAGACAGAAACCTAGTTGCGTTGAGTGCACTGAGGAAGATAAGAAATCAGATGAAGTCACTAGGGAAAAGATGAACAAGAAATTAGATGATCCTAAATGTAAAGAGAAGAAAATAATTATCACACCCCATGATTACAAGAAGGAGAATTGGATTTCTTTGAACATGTTTAAGCCTCAGACGTTGTTAACACCCGAACAAGTGTTCTGGAAAAAGGATTTAGATAAGCAAAAAGCAGATAATCTTGTTGTAACGAACCCTCCCTTTAGGAAAATGCCTTCAGCGACTGTGTATCCTCCAAATACACCAATGCATTTAGTACCTAGGACTATTGCCACGAAAAGCAAGACCTTAATCAGTCAATATGTTATTTTTCAACTATTTGTTGATTTTGAGAAAACTTGTAAGAAAAGGATCACACCCACTGGTATAACTGAAGTGGAAAGGGGTTTTGAGCAAACAAAAGAATGTTATTTAACTGAAGTCATGCCTTTATTTAAACAACTAAAAGATCATTTTGAAAGTCTTAAAAAGGGAATGAACTTAGAAATTAAAGAAATGGAAAATGAGTTTGATGCAATGATAGTTGAGGTTAGTGACTATGAGCGAGCACTAAAATATAATGAGATTGAGAGGAAGAACTTGCATACATTGAATGAGACTCTTATTTCTGAATGTATTACTCAAGATGTGTTTTTCACTGCTACATACTGTTCCATTAATGCTTCTCAATTTCATGAATTATCTGTTGCCCTGAAAGTCTCCCATGATCGTGTCATTGAGCTTGAAAAGACTAATTCTAAACTAAATGAGAAAATTGAACTGGATGATCATGACAATTTGGTTAAACATTTTTCTACACTAGAGGTTGAGCATTTTAATTTACAACTAAAATATCAACATCTTAAAGAAAATGTCAAAACTTCAAATATCAAGACATCCTCAGATGCTCCAGAGTTTGATGCAGTTTTTCAAATTAACAAACGTGATGAAAAGATTCAAGCTCATTGTAACACGATCAGAAAATTGAAAGCCCAAATCTCTCAATTAAAGGGTCAAAAGAACAATGTGACAGGCTCCCAAATGCCTCCTCCTTTAGATTCTCAGAATTCTCAAACGTTTCATCTTCAAAACCTAGTAAATGCATTACAAAAGGAAAACGAAAGTTTTCTAGAAGAAAATGAAAAGGTTAAACGTCATTTCAATGAGTTATTTGAATCAATAAAGGTCACTCGTAACAAAAACAACGAACAAATAGCTTCATTGCAAAAGGAAATTGAGAATTTGAAGAGCCAGGTAAAAAGGAAAATGCCAATGACCAATGGGGAGAATGGTGTATCAAAGGTAAACTCTTGTAATAAATATGCTTTGTCTGTGAAATATGTCCCCCCTCATCTCAGGAACAACAAACTTGCTATTCAAACGTATTTCTCATCCGTTAAGGATTGTCTAGAATGTCTCCGTGAGATTGTTGAAGAGGATAAGGTAGAGAAACCACTTGACAATGCAATTGGGCATGCATGCTTATATGCCAAACGATCTCAAGAAATTCTAGAATGCTTAATCACAATATGCCCTAAGTCCTTAGGTGAGAGAGTTAATCCTTTGATTCCGTGTTCTATGCCTAGTGCCAAGCATGAAATCCATTCAAGACCCAACACTTCTTGTGTTAAGAAAGTGAACCTTAGTGTGCCTTCAAATAGTTCAGATCCCAGCACATCTAAACAGGAAATGCATAAATTAGCAAAACCAACTAATGTTCCCATTCCCTCTACAGGAGTAAACAGTGACATTAAAGCGAGCAGGTCAAAGTCTCAAGAAAATACAAGGAATGATAGGACCTCGCAAGCTAAGAATGTGCATTGGAAGAAAGTAGAAGATCAACCTAGGAACTTTAAGTTTGAGTCGAATAAAACGAATCGTGTTGATTCTAGTATTAGCCATAGGCGTACTGTAATTAATTCGAATTCTGATACTATTTTCAAACCTTGTAATGATGTCTGCTTGAACTCTGTTACTAATCATGAATGTGGTGTGAATGCTTTGTCCAATGCTGTCATATCCCCAGTCAATAGTGTTAATGGAAAATATCATGCTAAGAAGGCAAAAAGGAAAAGGCGAAAGAAAGTTAGAAAACAGTGGAAACCCACAGGAAGAACATTTAGTAAGATAGGTTATCTATGGATACCTGTTGGCCATAAGGTTAATCAGGCAACACCCACTAGAAAATGGATGCCTACTGGTAGAACTATTCCCTTAAGAAGTGAGCACACTTTGAATAGGGCAAATACAGATACTAGGACTGCATCTATTCATAATGATTCCATTGCCTCAATTTCTGATATGAATGCTTCTATTTATGATGTGGGTGTTCCAACCATTGTTACTAACCAAATGGAACACATTCTTGCATGGGGATCCCAATTATCCAGTTATCCATTCTTGTCTGTGTTCAACTGCAGATCGTTCAAATCGTTCTGTGGTACCTGGACTCAGGCTGTTCCAAGCATATGACTGGCGACCGGTCGCGGCTCATGAACTTCGTGAGCAAATTCATCGGGACAGTTAGATTTGGGAATGATCATTTCGGTGCAATTATGGGTTATGGAGATTATGTTGTTGGTAAAAGTGTTATCTCCAGGGTATATTATGTAGAAGGTCTTGGTCATAACCTGTTCTCTGTTGGTCAATTCTGTGATTCTGATCTAGAAGTAGCCTTCAGAAAACATACTTGTTTCGCTAGAGAACTTGATGGTAAGGAACTTTTGAGAGGTTCACGTGGTTCAAATCTATACACCATCTCTATCGAAGATATGATGAAGTCTTCTCCAATTTGCTTGTTGTCAAAGGCTTCTTAAACAAAGTCATGGTTATGGCATCGTCGTCTCAATCACTTGAACTTCGGCACCATCAATGATATCTCCAGAAAGGACTTAGTTGTAGGTTTACCTAGACTTAAGTATGAAAAGGATCATCTTTGTTCAGCATGCCAATTGGGAAAAAGCAAAAAGTATGCCCATAAACCCAAACCTACTAACTCTGTCACAGAAGTTCTTCATACAATTCACATGGACTTATGTGGACCCATGAGAGTGCATAATATCTTTGGGAAGAAATATGTGTTAGTTGTGGTTGATGATTTCTCTAGATTCACTTGGGTAAAGTTCTTAAAGACAAAGGATGAAACTCGAGATATCATCATCAAACTCATCAAACAGCTGCAGGTTCGTCTTAACAAAATGGTCAGAATCATCCGAACAGACAATGGAACTGAGTTTGTTAACAAACAACTTAGTGAGTTTTATGAAAGTATTGGAATCAGTCATCAAAGAAGTGTTCCTCGAACTCCTCAACAGAACGGTGTAGTTGAAAGACGAAATCGAACTCTTGTGGAAGCCACAAGGACAATGCTGATTTACTCAAAAGTTCCAATGTTTCTCTGGGGTGAAGCCATCGCCACTGCATGCTACACCTAAAATCGATCCCTGATTCACACTGCTCATGGAAAAACTCCATATGAACTTGTCCACAACAGAAAACCTAATCTTTCATTCCTTCGTGTGTTCGGTGCATTGTGTTATCCAACTAATGAGGGCCAAGATTTAGGCAAACTTAAAGCTAAATCAGACATTGGAGTATTTGTAGGTTATGCACCAAACAGAAAAGGATACCGAATCTACAACAAGAGAACCCGAAATATCATGGAAACAATTCACATCACGTTTGATGAGCTGACCGGTCAAATGGCTCCTGGACAATCTAGTTCTGGACCCGCACTTCAAAACAGTCCCATTGGTTCATCCCTTGTACCAAATTCCTCTCCAGTTATTCCATATGTACCTCCAACTGAAGATGATTTGAAGAAATTGTTTGATCCGATGTTTGATAAACTCTATGAGCCAAGTGCTATTGAACTATCAATTCCCACAACAGAGGCTGCTCATATCCCTGAGAATGAAGTCAATCCTTCAGTTTCAATATCATTAAGTCAAGAAGCACCTGCTGCTGATAACTCAGTCTCATCAACAAATCATCAATCTTCGAATGTGCATCATGGAACTGTTTCTGGCTTCAATGATAAAGTTAATCCCTTTGCTACTCCTGAAGATGCTCCATTTGAAAACATATTTGCTCCTGAATCATCATCAGAACCATCTTCTTCAGGAGACATCGACTGATTCGCTCCCAAACCGTCAAGTTTTGTCACACAAGCTGACCACTTGTGAATGGTCAACCGTAACAAACTTCAAACAGTTCAGACACCAATGCAATGAAGATCAAGAGGAGTATAGTGTTTCCCCAGGTCGTTATGTCCCAACGAGATGTGCGATGAATAATCAAACGAATAGTGATCGAGAGAATTTGAACGGGAAAAGGATTGATTGATTATACCTAAAGAAAAAGTTTATAAATTACAGGGGCTTAAATGCAAATTAGAGAAAATTAAAAAGATAAATTATATTAAATAAACGCTATCACTATCTTTAAAATAATGTTTTTGATTTTTCTTTTATAAATCTACGTAACGTACAAAAGAAAATGTGAAACTGAAGCAATATTAATCCTAAAAATATAAAAATGACATTTTTACAAACCTAATGATAAGAGAAAATTTTTAGAAAAAGAAAATTATTTTTATTAATATTTATTTAATTATTATTAATTAAAAACTACTTTTACTTATTTAATAACACCCTAAAATACAAGAAAATATGAAATAAAGCTTGAAAAATGAAATTATGACTTAGAAAAATCTAAATTAACTAAAAAGAATTTTCAAAACTTATTTTATATTTTTCTGATTATTTTCCTATTTTCTATGAATTAAAAACTATTTAAAACTGATTAAATTGCTAAAATTACAAAATTTAACTAAGAAAAATCTAGAAAAATATTTTTTTTGCATTTTATATTTATCTTAACCTTGGAAAAATGAAAACTTATTTTTTTGAAACTTTTCTGAATTAATTGTATTAAAAGCTAATTAAAAAGGCTTAAAAACTGATAAAAATAAAGAAAAATAGCAAACAGTGATGGAAAATTATGAAAAATTCAGGAAAAGTCTAAAATAATATTCTAAACTTATAAAAATTATAAAAACCTATGCTAGTGTGAAGGAAAATGCAACTGCAGTGGAACTGATCCTATATAAGCTACTTTAAAATAAGCCAAAAACTGCTACAGTAAACCAGAAGCTACCAGGGCATGAACTAAGCTAAAACTAATTGAAATCCACTTAAAGCAGCTAACTAAGGGCTTAGAAACCTAGCTTGAAAGCAAATGATCAAATTCTAAATCCTAATGCGCCTAGTTCAAATCAGGTTCAAGCTACTACTTTGTAGCTTGAAAATAAGCCACTCAGACAAGCTGAAACTTAGAACCAAGTGTGGGATCCTAAACTAGACCTGGCAAGGGATAATTAAACCAACTATCAGCTGCTCACAAGCTCTTATGAGCTTGTGAGGAACTCTGCAAGTTCCTGTCAAAACATAGTGACCAGTGCACAGGGCACTCTCAGAAATTGAGACCAAGTTGACAAGCTAATTTAGAGCTTTTACAAAATTATTAAAAATCTACAAAATTCATATTTCAAATCCTGACCAATTGAAGTTTTTAAACCCAAAATTTCTCTTGAATTGATCCAATAATGAATCAATTAAAAATCACCCAAGTTGGGTGAAAACTGAGATTTTCCAGCTTTTGACTTTCAATACAGAAATGATATTTTGACCAAACTGAGATTTGAATCCACTTTGTGAACTAATATTGATGTGAAATGATGAAATACAACTAATGCAAACTAAATTAACTAATAACACTCCTGTTTGCAAGATTTAGACTATTGATTCACACAGATTAGAGTCTAAGAGCAGTTTATATGCAATTTTGACTTTAAGTGAGTTCTAGTGACAAGTGATGACTGAAATGATTGTAATGGACCTAAATAATACCTTAGCAACTGAGTCTAACTACTGAACAAACCTCTAACTCAGTCAAACAAGTGGAACCAAACACCCCTTTTTTATTGGCTTTACAATTTAAAAGCTGGTCTAGCTAACACAGGCCATAGACTTATCTTTCTAATGATCTAATAACTTAAAACTAAGCTACTTAAACAGAAATCAAGTATGCATAAGCACTTAATAAGCTAAACTAATTTATGACTATTTTTATGGTTTATATTGAGTTTTTCAAGTAAATAAAGCAAAGGCTATTTAATTACCAATTAGTCATTAATTTATCGGAAACGAAATAAATGAACTTTTTGAGTTATATTTGGTATTTTTATCAGTATTTAATCAAATCGAATAATTCACGAATACGTATGAACTAAAGACAAATTCATCGAATCAAAATTCAATAATCTAGTAATCTTTCTATTCAGATACCGGACACAATCGATCTGGTCGAAAATTTAACATTTCGGTTATTTTTTCCCCACAAACCAAGGTGAACAAACTGACTCAATCTCCAAACAAGTCATCAATCTGAGTCAACGATTCCATAATAAATCCAGGTAATGTTAGTAAAGTCAGTAGTGAACAGTGATCTTGAGTGAATTTCAGTTTTAACGTATATTTGACGAGAATCTGAGATTAGACACACTTAGTTATCAGATTTAGAACGTTTGTCCTCACAATAATCAATTAAATCAAACGTAATCAAAATAA
>BPTQ01000004.1:52539571-52580921 GCA_019973895.1 Chrysanthemum seticuspe | reverse complement strand
TTTTTGCAATTTCTGAAAGATCAAGGACCAATTCTGCCATTTTATCAAAGTTGTTCCAAAGGACCTAAAGTGACAAGTTTCAATAGTACAAGGACCATAATGGACATTTTCAAATTTCCAAGGACTATTTTTGCCAATTTTGAAACTTGAAGGACCAAACTTGTAATTTCTCAAAACTTTTGACATTTTTCACCAAAGGACTAATTTTGACAACTTATGATTTTAAAAGGACCTTTGGTGATTTTACTTTTGAAATAAGTGCTCAAGGACTATTTCTGACAACTTTTGAAACTTGGGGGACTGAAACTGCCAATTATGCAAACTTAGCTCATTTTTCATCTGATTTTAAACATTTTGCATCTGAAACATATAAAATGCAATTTTGAGATATTTTCAGTATTTTGATGCATTTCTGAGCATTTTTAAACGTTTTGCAGTTCAGATTTGACCAAAAATGATGAGTATTTACACACTCATCAATCCCCCACACTAAACTATTGCTAGTCCCTAGCAATATTTTGAGAAAAACTTAATGGATTTGAATCTCTTTACCAAAAGCCATTACTTCTGGAGTAGCCAAATGTTTCAGTTCAAGTAAGAACCTTGGTACACTGATAACCAAATGATTTTGAGCAAACCACCATCTTTCAACGGATTTGATTTGTCTTTACCAGAAGCCGTTTGCATCTGGACTAGCCAACTCTTAGATAAATTATCAATATTATCTTTGGTGAGTCGATTACCAATTATGGATTTCCAACTGCCTTTACCACAAGCCATAAACTTGCGGGCTAGCCAACTCTTCACTAATTAAAGATATGGTGAGCTGAACACCATACAATTTTGGGCAAATTGCAAGCCGTCAACGGATTTGATATATCTTTACCAAGAGCCGTTTGCTCCTAGATTAGCCAATCCTTTAGTTTATTAGACATGGCGGACTGATAACCGTAAGCTGAGTAAGTGCAAAACACTTACTCCAAAAAAAATTTTGGCCAAAAATGGGGGAATTGGGTGGTATAATTATATGATAAAATTCGTGAGAATTCCCCCCCACACTAGAAATGAATATTGCCCTCAATATTCAAAGTACCGGCGGTTATGCCGAAACATAGAACGTAAAAGGGAAATACTACGGCCATTATTTGGATTTTTTTTTTTTTTTTTTTTTTATTATTTTTTTTGAAACTTTATATAGAACAGCGGGGGAGAACTCCCCCACACTATGGTGGTACACACGGGTGAAGACCCATGTTTAACTACTGTTTTTGATTACCGAGTCGCTAGCTTGACTCGACCCCGAATTAATTTGTTCATGGGGAAGTAAGTGGAAGAGACAATCTCTATCGGACTTTCATTCAAGATGTTTGTATAAACATTTGAAGCACGCGAAAGTTCCACACCGATGAGATATACAGAGACAGACCCGGCTCACAAATGGTACATGGAAATTCCGGGGTCAAAGATGGTATCTTCACTCCCGAATGAGTGAAGAAGAGGAGAAGTCACCAGGTAGGTGAAGAAAAGAAGGAAAATCATGATGACGATCATGATAAGATCTTCTTCCTCAGGATCAAGTGCAGTTGCACTCGTTTGGATTTTATCGGTTGAGCTCTTTGGTTTGAAAAGCATCTCGGGAGGGAGGGTTGGAAAATTTGTCATAGAAATACAAACTCTCATGATTGAGAATTTTTCCCCCCGATCATGATTTTTGCCATCCAAGCGATCATACTCCGGCGGAGTCATGATATGAGTGAGTTCACCGGCGAACTCCTCATGAAGAGAATCATTCACATGATGTGAATTTGTGAATTCTTGTTCCACTGTAGACTCATCACTATCCTCAATCTGAGTATCAAAGAGTGGATTCTCAGAAATTAAAGTGAATTCAGAGTCGAATTCAAATAGAGGATTAGTGAGAGTTGTTTTGAATGCTTCAGGAACAAAGTGATTAATATTCTCTATTGGACTGTTGGGATAAGAAGTGAGTGAACGATCATTATCAAGGAGACTTTTAGTCTCTCCCAGATCGGCTTTGAAATCAAAAAGACTATCATTACTTTCCGATGAAAGTGGATTGATGTGAGTGACTTCATCGGTGAACTCCTCAAGAAGATGATCAGCATCAGATTGTGGAAGTGATGCCTCAACATACTCGATGTCTCCATATGATGCACAATCTTCGCTACAATTGGAGAAAGTTTCAAAATGATCTTTTGAACACTCAAGAGGGCAAAGAGAATCACACATATGATCAGAAGTTCCCTATGACTCTCTCGGGATTGGGACAAGGTTCTCAACACTAGACTTTATGAATTCGTCCGATTCCTTTTCAGGAATAGTGTCAAGATGCTCGTCCCCCATGTTCAGAGAGTGAGTGGGAGCTTCGGGTGTGATAGCAGTTGTTTGAGATGGAATCTCAACTGCTGGGATATCAATTGACTGAGGGAGTTGAGAAATAATATTCTTAAAAGGAATACTCTCCTCGTCATCATCATACATAGCTGCCTTAAGAAATTGGGAATGCCTTAGAGCTGCTTGCTCTAGGACTAATAATTCTTCCCTAGATTTGCGGGCCTCTCGTTCTTCGGCTAGCAATTCTCCCATAGTCTTTTCACCACTCACTTGATTCTTAGAGTTACGAATCATATCATCAAGTGTTTTCATTGCGGTTTCAAAATCTTGGGAAATTTCTTTAGGCAACGGCTCAGGTGGAGTTTGAACCGTATGGTGCTGTGGAGGTTGGAAATTGTCAAAACCGGAAGTATAGTAATTTTGATTCCATGGTTGACATTGAAGAATATTGTGAGGACCTCCATAATTCTCACAACAGCAAAACTGTTGAGTCAGGACTGGTGAATTATATGGATATTGGTCATAACTAAAGTTCTGAGCATCACCGGAAAACTGTTCATAGACAAACGTGTTTCCGGATTGACACTCAAATCCTTGGTGAGGACCTCCACAAAATTCACAGCAGTTATGTTGATTATATGAAGATAAGTCGGGCTATGGTGGGTAATTGGAAAAGTTTGAGGGGTCGTTAAATGAGTTCGGATTGGGATCATAATCAAATGAATTCCTCGAACCACAAAATAAACAACTCCCGTTCCGAATATCATTACCACACTGTACACACGTACACCAGCGACATGGTGAACCAAAAGGAGGCTCACCACAACCGACACAAGGAATAAACGATTCCATTTGAGAGTTATGAGAAGGAATCGGTTCATTCAAAAAATCAACAAAACCAAGATGGTAATCCGAATGACTATCAAGTCTCGAAGAACATTTTGAAAAATCCGGAGGTGGGACAAGTGGTGTGCTCTGAGAGCTAGCAATTTCCACCACTTCCGTTATGGTCTCTGGTTCTGGTTTTTGAGAAACGTGAAGTGTAGGCAAGTCATTCTTGCTAGTCACCGGTCTAAATTCTGCATGATTGCTTTTAACCGTAAATTGTGAAAGTTTAGGATCAATTTTAGACGGCTTAGGAGCAATTGAGGGGTTAGATCTTTGGATAACCGTAGGTTGGACGTATTTAGCACTTCCATTATCAGAGGGAAGTACCTGGTCCTTTGTCACCCCGGTTTCTCGTTCCATTTCCCTACGCAGAATTAATGGATCATCACGAACAACATGAATTCTTGACATTTGTGATAAAGTATCAAGTTTTTCAACTTCGTTCCAGAATTCGTCGTAGTCGAGAGATTCCATGAGATAAAAAGAAGTTAGAATCAAATGGATAGAGGGTAAAGGGATAAAGAATCAAAAAGGGTAAGAGGGTAAAGAGGAATATTTTTGGTATTTTTGAAAAACATGATGTAAAAACAAAGAATGAAAATCTTTTTGGGTTTTTGATTTTTAAGATGTTTTTGGATTTTTGGATTTTTATAAGAAAATATAAATACATATAGATGGTATGAACAAGGAGTGAATATTCAAATCACTAATCTGCTAAACGTAAGATAATTAGCACAGCTCCCCGGCAGAGGCGCCAAAAATTTGATTCGCTCCCAAACCGTCAAGTTTTGTCACACAAGCTGACCACTTGTGAATGGTCAACCGTAACAAACTTCAAACAGTTCAGACACCAATGCAATGAAGATCAAGAGGAGTATAGTGTTTCCCCAGGTCGTTATGTCCCAACGAGATGTGCGATGAATAATCAAACGAATAGTGATCGAGAGAATTTGAACGGGAAAAGGATTGATTGATTATACCTAAAGAAAAAGTTTATAAATTACAGGGGCTTAAATGCAAATTAGAGAAAATTAAAAAGATAAATTATATTAAATAAACGCTATCACTATCTTTAAAATAATGTTTTTGATTTTTCTTTTATAAATCTACGTAACGTACAAAAGAAAATGTGAAACTGAAGCAATATTAATCCTAAAAATATAAAAATGACATTTTTACAAACCTAATGATAAGAGAAAATTTTTAGAAAAAGAAAATTATTTTTATTAATATTTATTTAATTATTATTAATTAAAAACTACTTTTACTTATTTAATAACACCCTAAAATACAAGAAAATATGAAATAAAGCTTGAAAAATGAAATTATGACTTAGAAAAATCTAAATTAACTAAAAAGAATTTTCAAAACTTATTTTATATTTTTCTGATTATTTTCCTATTTTCTATGAATTAAAAACTATTTAAAACTGATTAAATTGCTAAAATTACAAAATTTAACTAAGAAAAATCTAGAAAAATATTTTTTTTGCATTTTATATTTATCTTAACCTTGGAAAAATGAAAACTTATTTTTTTGAAACTTTTCTGAATTAATTGTATTAAAAGCTAATTAAAAAGGCTTAAAAACTGATAAAAATAAAGAAAAATAGCAAACAGTGATGGAAAATTATGAAAAATTCAGGAAAAGTCTAAAATAATATTCTAAACTTATAAAAATTATAAAAACCTATGCTAGTGTGAAGGAAAATGCAACTGCAGTGGAACTGATCCTATATAAGCTACTTTAAAATAAGCCAAAAACAGCTACAGTAAACCAGAAGCTACCAGGGCATGAACTAAGCTAAAACTAATTGAAATCCACTTAAAGCAGCTAACTAAGGGCTTAGAAACCTAGCTTGAAAGCAAATGATCAAATTCTAAATCCTAATGAGCCTAGTTCAAATCAGGTTCAAGCTACTACTTTGTAGCTTGAAAATAAGCCACTCAGACAAGCTGAAACTTAGAACCAAGTGTGGGATCCTAAACTAGACCTGGAAAGGGATAATTAAACCAACTATCAGCTGCTCACAAGCTCTTATGAGCTTGTGAGGAACTCTGCAAGTTCCTGTCAAAACATAGTGACCAGTGCACAGGGCACTCTCAGAAATTGAGACCAAGTTGACAAGCTAATTTAGAGCTTTTACAAAATTATTAAAAATCTACAAAATTCATATTTCAAATCCTGACCAATTGAAGTTTTTAAACCCAAAATTTCTCTCGAATTGATCCAATAATGAATCAATTAAAAATCACCCAAGTTGGGTGAAAACTGAGATTTTCCAGCTTTTGACTTTCAATACAGAAATGATATTTTGACCAAACTGAGATTTGAATCCACTTTGTGAACTGAGATTGATGTGAAATGATGAAATAAAACTAATGCAAACTAAATTAACTAATAACACTCCTGTTTGCAAGATTTAGACTATTGATTCACACAGATTAGAGTCTAAGAGCAGTTTATATGCAATTTTGACTTTAAGTGAGTTCTAGTGACAAGTGATGACTGAAATGATTGTAATGGACCTAAATAATACCTTAGCAACTGAGTCTAACTACTGAACAAACCTCTAACTCAGTCAAACAAGTGGAACCAAACACCCCTTTTTTATTGGCTTTACAATTTAAAAGCTGGTCTAGCTAACACAGGCCATAGACTTATCTTTCTAATGATCTAATAACTTAAAACTAAGCTACTTAAACAGAAATCAAGTATGCATAAGCACTTAATAAGCTAAACTAATTTATGACTATTTTTATGGTTTATATTGAGTTTTTCAAGTAAATAAAGCAAAGGCTATTTAATTACTGATTAACTAATAAGATATGTTTATAAACTATAAATAAGCAATAAATACTATGATAAGCTAAGAAAAAGAACTAATACAGTAAGCTAGAAAATAATTCATAATTATAAAGTTTGGCTTACAACTGTGAGGGGTAATGAAACAAGGGAAACTGATCAGAACTTTGACTTGGTGTGTTAATACCAAGCTTAAACACCACTCAGATTATCCACTTCAGCTTATCACACCCAACTAGCTTATTTGACTGAAAATGTTGACTTTCTTTGACTTTTTTAGAAAATTGCAATTAAGACCAAACAATCCTTCTGATTTGCTTAAAATACTTTAAATAAGTTATAAGAAACTTAATTAAGCTACTTTAACACTTTGAAATTTAAAATCAAACAAGAGCATTTTTTGGCGGGAAACATAAAGAAAGCATAAAACTGGAAATTGATGAATTACACTTGTTAATTAAGACTTAGAACAACTTATATAATAAAGGAAACATTAAACCCAGAAAGCTTGTGCATTAAAAACTAAAAACAATTACATGAAAATAAGAAATGGTCTAAAATACAGTGACAACTCTACTTCTGTGTCTTCTTCCTTCTTTTATAGGCTTCATTAGGGTTTCTCTTTCCTTTCCTAGCCATTGATTTGGTTGAAATGATCCTGGCCATTGATTCATGAATTTGGCGCCAAAATGAGATATCAAAAGGTGGAAGGTTTGAGTGCAGGGGGGAAAGCATTTAATGCTTTTTGTTGTTTGGTGTTGGTGGAGTGATAAGGTGGTGGTATCTGGAGTGGAGGTGAGGGATTCTCTGGTTTTGCAGAGGAGCATGTGAGGGAGGAGACTTTGGAGGGAAAAGGGTGGTCGTTTGACTGGGGTTGACCTGGGGATATTAAAAGGGAGGGGTCAAAATGAGGGGGTCAAGTGTTTGACAGGGGTCCAAATGGTTTTGACAAGGTCCAAGGGTCATGGCTTAGGTTAATAATCATAAGGACTTGTTTTGCAATTTCTGAAAGATCAAGGACCAATTCTGCCATTTTATCAAAGTTGTTCCAAGGGACCAAAAGTGACAAGTTTCAATAGTACAAGGACCATAATGGACATTTTCAAATTTCCAAGGACTATTTTTGCCAATTTTGAAACTTGAAGGACCAAACTTGTAATTTCTCAAAACTTTTGACATTTTTCACCAAAGGACTAATTTTGACAACTTATGATTTTAAAAGGACCTTTGGTGATTTTACTTTTGAAATAAGTGCTCAAGGACTATTTCTGACAACTTTTGAAACTTAGGGGACTGAAACTGCCAATTATGCAAACTTAGCTCATTTTTCATCTGATTTTAAACATTTTGCATCTGAAACATATAAAATGCAATTTTGAGATATTTTCAGTATTTTGATGCATTTTTGAGCATTTTTAAACGTTTTGCAGTTCAGATTTGACCA
Organism: Chrysanthemum seticuspe; assembly: GCA_019973895.1. Taxonomy (NCBI): domain Eukaryota; kingdom Viridiplantae; phylum Streptophyta; class Magnoliopsida; order Asterales; family Asteraceae; genus Chrysanthemum; species Chrysanthemum seticuspe. The sequence continues at coordinate 52,573,429 of BPTQ01000004.1, read as the reverse complement.
AAAATTCTCTCTCTCTAGGGGAGATTTCCGGCAGCCGCCACCTATATTTTCCGGCCATTATATCACTACAATTCGTCCTCTCTACCTGTCTTGGGTATGCAATATGAGTTCGTATGTGGTATTACTTTTAAGGGTGGCGGCTGTTTATTTTACATGTAAATCTTTTGGAAATCTTCTTTGTTCTCGTTTGGCGACTAATGGTAAAATAAAAAGAAAAAACGAATCTCTTTTCCTATCGAGTATCACTCTTTTGATTCTTAAACCTTTAATTCTCTTAATGATTATTGGTTCTTTAACCATCGTGGGTGGTACTATTATTATCTTTTTCTTTTTTTGCTTTGCTATTAACGTTGATGGCACGATTCTTATTGGTTCGATTCTAATTGTTTAATCCCTCTTTGTGGGTGGTATTATTATATTGTTCTTTTGAATCGTGGGTGGTTTATTTATACTAATGATCATAAGTTGGTGCTATATCATTGCTCTATATTTTCTTTGGTCTGTTTTGGATCGAGACTTATTTCACTCTTATATTAACGATTTGATTCAAATCGGTTATTTTTTCATGGTTCGATTGTTGGTATGGTCTGGGTAAAATCGATCTTTGCTTACGGTTTATTGTTTGGTCGATTATATCTGTTGGGGATGGTCTTAATGCTTAAATCAAAACTGGTTGGTTTTGGTTATTTATCATGATGGTGCGTTTATTGCTGATCGTGACTGAGGGTCTGATTGTGACTGAGGGTCTGATTATGGATCTATTTGTTATCCTGGTCGTGGTTGCTACGGATTGTACTACTATTGAAGTTCGATTGATTGAAGTGGGTTTAGAGAGTTGGAAGTCAAGTTTTGGGGTTCTTGTTCAAAAACCTTCATCTTGAGGACTGGGCGTTAATGTTTACTTATCGGTCTCCTGCTCATTTTTCTTTAAGTTAGAGTTTGTTAACTCTAGTTGGTGCTTCCTCCATTCATATTACATTAGATGGTGTTTTGGCTGATTCATATCTTATGGGCTTTAACACAATGGTATGATGGAAGTCGTTTGGAAGTTTGGGGTTGTTTTCACCCTTTTGTTACCGATCTGATGTGTGTTCACGAGTTCGATTTTATGATCATCGTGGGCTGGTTTGTTGGGAAGTTGGGTTATCATAAGACCTATTGTTGGATGTTCGGTCTGAATTGCAGTGTGTTATATGGCGAATTAGGCAATATACTTATTATTGCAGAGGCAAATGATCGTGCTTTTGGTAGCGTTTGGTGACCCATTTGTTGATGTTGTTTGTTGCTGCTAATGTGGAAGTGCATTGGTTGTATTCGTATTCGTTGGTTATTCTTATTGGTGATTAGTTTTGCATCTAATCATACACCTTTGGAGCAAGGTAATGCTTGCTGCTCTATCCGTGGTTTTAGAGTCTCTCACCAACTGTTGTGTGAAATTTGTGAACTATAATCCAATTTGATGGCCATGATATTGAATATTTGGACCTGTTATTGGTCTTGTGGTAAGTTGGAGGATTCCTATGATATGGGTTTTTGGACTTTTGATACTTATATTCATGTCATATTATATGGGATTCTTCATGGAAGTTAAAGTGGACCGCCATAATGATTTAGAAGGCTCGAGTGCTTTTACTTGAGTAGTATTGTAATGTATTATGTTCTTTTGTCATTATTGGTAGTTTCATTTTGGTAAGTTATAGGAATGGTGTGTCATTCTTATATAAGAGTCCGTAAGTTGCACATGTTGTGCATTTTTCGTCGCCCTGATCGGGCTAAGGGCATGGGATTCACCCATGTCATTTGTACTTCAATGGTTTTTGGTGTAATAAAATTTTACCGGGGTGAATTAACCCTTTTACCCATGATTCCTCCCGAACTACCTTCTTTTATTTCTCCGTCACACTTGTCAACCGCTTGCGAACGGTCAACCGTAACAGATGATAAAAGGGCGACAGCCCGGGAGAGAATGCAAGTTTACCAAGGATTAAAAATTTCCTTGGATCGTTTATGTCCTGGTGAGGCGTGATATTCCACATACAATGACTTGTGAATGCTGAAATGATATAGAATGTACAAAAACAGGAATCTGATTGACTAACACTATGAATAGTAATAGCTCTGTCACAGCTATGTCAATAAAAACGTACGATCAGAAACCTAAAAACGATTATAACTATAGTAGGGATTTGCATGTCTTAGCGACTTAAATGCAAATTAAATAGAATTAAAAAGTTAAAATCTATTAAATAAACGCTATCACTATTTTTACAGATCGATGAACGTTTATTTGATTTTATAAAATAAAATAACTTAAATAAACTATTTTAACTAAAACGTAAACTTAAAATGTCTAAAAACGTTACTTAAACTGAAAACGAGCGTTATTTATAAAAATTACGCTGGAGCGCAAGACAAAACGTAAAATTTATGAAATAAAAGGCCTACAAGTGTAAAACTAATTTTCTTACGTACTATATGATAAAAGAAAATTTTACAAAAAAGAATTATATTTTTTAGACTTTTATATTTTTTATTATGATTTAAATACTATACAATACTAATTAATTGATTAAAATTATTAAAACTAATAAGAAAAATCTGAAAAAATCATAGAAACTACTTTACACTATGGAGAATCTAAGAAAAATGAAATGAGATCAACAGCTTTTACGGATAAGCTGTTAATAAGCTATTAAGTAAATAAGCTAAAGGATATACAAGTCACTTAAATATAAATCAAGTGCAACTTGTAACGCAAAAGACCCAAGGGCGCAATTGGTTACAGGTACACTATCACTATCATAAAAGGGGGGAGGTCTCAGGTTCGAGCCTGCCTCCCCACCTTTTTGCAAAATATTTATTTTTGGACTTTTCTTTTTACAAAACTGCTTATTAAGCTAAAATATTGAACTTTAATAAAACCAACTTTTTCAAAACTTAGAAATAAGCTCTGTGGGAGCTTATTTCCATAACAGTTGGCTTAAAAAGCCAAAAGCTTCCACATAGAAGCTAGGACTTGTATTAAAAGCTATTTTTTTGGGCTTTTCTGTTTTCTGAATAAACTAAGTACTGATATTATACATAGTTGATGAAAATGAAACTTTACAAACCAAGAAATAAGCTGTATAAGAGCTTATGAGCCCAACAGTTAAGCTTTTGGCTTGACTGTTGGAGCTCAAGCTCCAAATAAGCTTGAAAAAGGCTATATAACAGAAATAAAAAGCAAAAGGGGATTAAGTACAAGTATAATAGGTATATATGAACAAAAATAAGCACTGAGAAGTGCTTATAAGCATGAGCTTATGGTTTAGTCAGTTTAGCTTATTTGGCTAAACTTGGATGGAATTGAGGCCTCACAAGCCTGTAATAAGCTCCATACTAAAAAGTGAAGTATAAAATATATTTATACAAGTATAATATACACATATGAACAAGCTTATGTACTGAAAATAACTTATAAGCTCAGATTAAGCCAATAAGCTCTCACAGTATATAACAGAACCAAACACCCCTTGCAGCTTTTTGTAATGGCCAATTAAGCTAATAGAATAAGCTCAAAAGGCCAAAATGAAAATTGGGATAGCAAGATGGGTTGGTTGGGTTGCCAAAAAGCCAAAGCTCATCAAGTGGGACCCACTGATGAGCTTTTGCTAGGCTTATGAAAATGCTACCAAACCACTGATCAGCTCAAGCTGAATCAGTGAATGCTGAGTTTTGGGACAACTCAAATGCATGTTGCAGCCCTAGTGAATGAGCCACAAACTTGGATATAAGCACATGATCAAAAAGTTGGGTGGATGAGCTTCTCAAAAAGCTAGACCACTCAAGCTTATGATCATTAATGAGCTTCTGAGAGCTTGAAGGAAATGGTGCAAATGGACTGCATAAGCAGTCCATTGTTGTGAATGGGCAAACATCAAGCTCATCTTTGACTTATCAAATAAGCTAATAAGAGCTCAACTTGAATTGAGGCATTGATATGGACTGCTTGGCTTTTTGAAAAGCCAAGAGTCACAAGCTCAAGCTCAATAAGGAGCTTTTAAGAAGCTTAGATAACAAGACCCACTCAACTGTTTGCTTCAGTTGAGTGGTCAAAATGGGACAAAAAGGATTTGGAGAATAAGCTAAGCAAATAAGCTAAAGACTAAAAAATAATCATACACATAAAAACTAGACCATAATGGCAACACAAATGAGCCAAGTACACCAGCTAGGGTCTAATCCATGAGCTTATGCAAGCTCATGGTTTTGACCGCAAAACCATGGTGCAGGGCATGCAAACAGACAGAGTGCTGAAAATAAGCTAATGAACAAGCTATTTAAAAGCTGAGAAAATGAAAACAAATATTTTTGTGATTTAAACAAGCAACTATATTATACTATCCCAAAAGGACTAAAACTAAAACTTAATATTGAATACACAACAAAATTATACATTTAATTCAAAAACACAAAATCTGAAATTTGACTTTTTAAAGGTTTATGATCAAGTTGACTTTGATCAACTTTGATCTGAATTTAATGACTCAATAAGCTATAATAAGCTAAAAGAACATGAAATAAACAAGTATTAACAACATGTAAACAGATATGTAGGTTTGTGGGTCAAGACAACGTCACAGTACTCATGTGGAGAGGATCAAGTGTCAAATTGACTTTCCACATGCTATACCACTTAGTTGAAACCATCACTGAGCTATAAAGGTGATATCAAGCATATATCTAAACAGAACAATGCATAACACAGACCAAACTCAGATCAATCATCTAAACCAAACAACCCTTTAAAAACTGTCATATCAAAGTTTTCAAAGTAAATCAATGAACAAGCATTTCATTAACATTCCAGAGTGTCTATTGTGTCAAAATAGAACTTTTTCAACATAATCAAGCTGTCAAACCAGACTATATCTATGGTTACCAATTTCATGCCATATTCACAGTTTCACTTTTGAAACTTGTAACAACCAATTTCAACACATATCAACAGAATATTATGATACATTATGACTAATAAACAACATATAAACATGAAAACATGGAATCAAAGCATATATTAAAGGGAAACAGTCAATTGCAAAAAATTGTAAAGGTGACTTACAAGCGAGTTGAACTGAGAATCAATGAACCAAGGGGCCAACCATAACCTATAGTCTCCCATGAGACTCTATAACCTATTGCAATCCAAAATGGCATGCTCCAAGCTTAGATCACCAAGAACACATGATTTTTTATTATTTTCCATTTTCTCTATTTTTAATGATTTTCTTAATTTAAAAGATCACAGTCTATTTAATGGCTTCTAAAGGCTTGCTAAAGCTTACTGAGAGCTAAGTAGTGTCATATAGAGTCCATTAAAATCCATGATCAAACAGAATTGAAAGACATGGTATGTAAATGACATGAAATTTAGAAACTTGAAATTTAAAATGGAATCCAATAAAACTGTAAATAATGGTATATTAAGCTTTAGAAAAGTTTAATACATCATTGAAAGCCATAAAATACATTGAATTTAAAGATAAGCAGTAAATTCTACATCTACGTGACAATGGCCTAATGCCAAAGTGGTTTCTTCTCAGTCTTTCTTCCTCTTTTATACTTGAAAATTGCTCCACGTGTCTTCTTAAGCAAATCCCACCTCTTTGATTGTCCAATGGTTGAGTTTTGAGCTTTATCTCATTTTGGCGGGAAACCTCTTTTTGACCTCTGTTGACTTTAGGCTGCAACTAGGGGGGGAAGTGGATTGTAGGGGTGATGGGAGAGTTGAGATGTGGAAGAGATAAGGGTAAGGTTGGATGGGATGGGGTTGCAGGGTATTGGTCCAGTGGGGAAGAAGGAAAGGGAGGTGGCGCGTTTTTGTGTTGTTTGACTGAGGTTTGACCAAAGGGTCCAAAACAGGCAATTGACAGGGGGGTCAAAAGGTAATATGGCAGGGGTCTATAATGTTTTGACAAGTCTTTTGTTTAATATAACAAGGACTTGTTTTGTATTTTCTGAAAAGACCAAGGACCAAACCTGTAATTTTCCAAACCTGCTTCAAGGGACCATTATTGACAAGCTTTGAAAGTTTAGGGACCTAACTTGTCATTATTTGAAAGTTAAGGGACCTAAGTTGTCATTTTTGAAAGTTAAAGGACCATAGTTGTAAATTTGTAAATTTAATTCTCAAGGACCAGTTTTGACAACTTAAGAATCCCTAGGGACTCAAAATGATATTTCTCTTTATTTGGTTTTACCAGGGACTGTTTTTGACAAGTTTTGAAACTTGGGGGACTAAAACTGCCAATTATGCAAACTTGATACGTTTTTCACCAGATTTTGATGTTTTTGCATTTAAAACATATAAAACACTTGTTTGTGATATTTTTATCATTTTGATGCGTTTCTGAGTGTTTTCAGATGTTTTTGCAGTTTAAACAGTACAAAAATGATGAGTATTTAGACACTCATCAACCCAAAAAAAAATGATGAGTATTTACACACTCATCATCGACTCTCCTACCTCAGTCCCTCAACAACTGCCACATGAACACCTTAGAAAATGGACTCACGATCATCCATTAGACAACATCATTGGAAATCCCTCTCATCCAGTATCAACACGGAAACAACTTGCAACCGATGCCTTATGGTGCTTCTTCAACTCCGTACTCTCTAAGATCGAACCAAAAGATGTTAAAACCGCCATGAATGAAGATAGCTGGTGCAATGCCATGCAAGAAGAAATTCATGAGTTTGATCGACTTGATGTGTGGGAGTTAGTACCTGCTCCAGATTATGCTATGATTATTGCTCTAAAATGGATCTTCAAAGTGAAACTTGATGAGCATGGTGATGTGTTGAAGAACAAGGCTCGATTAGTTGCTAAAGGATACCGTCAAGAGGAAGGTATTGACTTTGAAGAATCTTTTGCTCCTGTTGCTCGAATCGAGGCAATCAGAATCTTTTTGGCTAATGCTGCTAGTAAGAACATGGTAGTCTATCAGATGGATGTAAAGACGGCATTTCTGAACGGAGATCTTAAAGAAGTCGTCTACGACAGCCAACCGGAAGGATTTGTGAATCAAGAGCATCCTACTCACGTTTATCGTTTGAAGAAGGCTCTTTACGGTTTAAAGCAAGCTCCAAGGGCATGGTATGATACGCTATCAAAGTTTCTTCTATCTACCGGATTTAGCAAAGGAGCAGTTGATCCAACATTGTTCACCAGGAAGTCAGGCAAACATTTAATTCATGTTCAAATTTATGTTGATGATATCATCTTTGCCTCGACTGACCCCAATGAGTGTGACCGGTTTTCAAATGAAATGGGTTCAAAATTTCAAATGTCAATGATAGGACAAATGTCATGTTTCTTAGGACTACAAATTTCACAAAGTCCCGGAGGCATCTTCATAAATCAATCTAAATATGCAAATGAGATTTTAAAGAAATTTGGATTTGATTCAAGTGACCCTGTTGACACTCCCATGATTGAATGAACTAAACTAGATGAGGACCACTCAGGGATCATGGTAGACCAAACAAAATATCGTAGTATGATTGGATCCCTGATGTACCTCACAGCTAGTAGGCTAGACATCTTGTTCGCTGTTTGCATGTGTGCTAGATACCAGGCTAAGCCAACTAAAAAGCACCTTGAAGCGGTTAAACGGGTCTTTCGGTATCTCCAAGGAACCATCAATATGGGACTTTGGTACCCGAAGGACACCGGTATGTCACTAACAGCCTATGCAGATGCTGATCATGCAGGATGTCAAGATACTCGTCGAAGTACGTCTGGAGGTGCTCAGTTTTTGGGTGATAAGCTTGTGAGCTGGTCTTCAAAGAAGCAAATGAGTACTTCTATTCCCTCTACAGAGGCAGAATACATAGCCATGTCATCTTGTTGTTGATGAGTGTCTAAATACTCATCATTTTTGTACCATTTAAACTGCAAAAACATCTGAAAACACTCAGAAATGCATCAAAATGATAAAAATATCACAAATAAGTGTTTTATGTGTTTTAAATGCAAAAATATCAAAATCTGGTGAAAAACGTATCAAGTTTGCATAATTGGCAGTTTTAGTCCCCCAAGTTTTAAAAGTTGTCAAAAACAGTCCTTGGTAAATCAAAATAAAGAAAAATATCATTTCAAGTCCTTAGGGATTCATGAGTTGTCAAAATTGGTCCTTGAGATTTAAAATTGCAAAATTACAACTTAGGTCCCTAAACTTTGAAAATTGTCATAAATAGTCCTTGGAAGTTTGAAAATGTCTATTTTGGTCCTTGTACTATTGAAGCTTGTCATTTTTGGTCCCTTGAAACAACTTTGGAAAATTGGCAGAAATGGTCCTTCAAGATTGGAGAATTGCAAGTTTGGTCCTTGTAATAATAAACAAAATACCTTGGCCCTGTCAAAATAGCCTGTGACCCCTGCCAAAACCCTTGTGACCCCCTTACTTTTGACCCCTGCCTAATAATACTCCAAGTCAAACACCCCAGTCAAACCACCTCTCCCGCCCACCTTCTTCTTCACCACTTGCCTGCAACCCTCTCCCATCACCTCACCTTATCTCTTCAAACCTCCCCCTCATCATCACATCTACCCTCTAAACATGCCACCACCCCCAGTTGCAATTTCACAGAACCCCATTTGCATATACCATTTTCCCGCCAAAAGTCATCAAACGGCCAAAAGTGTCTCAAGTGATCCAAGGGCCAAGATTAAAAGTGGGATTTGCGCAGAGGTCTAGTGGAAGGACTTTTGCATATAAAGAGAAGGAAGAGAAGCAAAAGAGGGTAGTAGATTTTAGTTTTAAATTTCCTATATGTCGTTTTTAATATAAATGTTTTAGTTTAAGTCAAAAATTTGTAATCTCAGTTTCTATGTATTACACTTAAGTTGGATAATCTTTGTAATGTGTTTTTAAGTATCAATTAAAGGTTATATTAACATTTCAAGTTTTCATGCTCACTGTCATAAAATTCAAGTTCAAGCTCTTACACTCAAAGCTCCAAGTAGCTTCATTTTAATTCAAACAAGCTTATTTAAGCTGTTTATAGCTTTTAGTAAGCTTAAGAATCATTTGCAAGCAATATTCATATCCGGTCAACAAAAGTCAAACTGTATTGAATCTTGGTTAAGCAGTGATGGAAATGGTTTGGGTTGATGCAGTGATGGATATGGGTTGATAATTGGTTTAGGACAGTGGTTACCTGTGGTGTTTGGCAAGCCATTGTGGCTAGGATTTTTGTAAGTGCTTGAATTCTGTTTCATTACTGCCATGATTGCATTGATAGTTTAGTAGCTATTTGATAATTGTAGTCATTGTTTTCTGCATCATATAGGTAGTTTAGGTCTATTCTAATAATAATCATAGCTTGGATGTGTGGATTAATAGTAGTTAAGTTGAATTCAGTCACAGAAATAGTGTTTGGATCAGTAAGTGTAATTAAGCTTGAGCTTTGGTTTGTGCTTCAAATCTGTTCACTCAGTCTCAAATAGGACCACTTGAATCATATTTGTCAAAATCTTGTCTCTGCATAAGCTCAAAGTCAAAATAATAATGAATCTGTCCTAAGTTTATGTCTGTTAGAAATTTGTAATATCAAAAGCTTGATTTATGTTTAGAAATCAGTAGACTAACTTAATTTAGCTTTACTATAGCTCATTTCATCATTTTCAGTTGGTAAATTGTAATCAAATCTCATAAAAGTCAACTTTCCAAAATAGTCTCAAAAGTCAAAAGTGTAAATCTCAGTTTTCACCCAACTTGGGTGATTTTTCATAGCTTCATTATTGGTTCAAATTCAGTGAAACTCTGGGCTTAAAAACTTCAGTTGGTCTAGTTTCTTAATATGAATTTTGTAGATTTTTAGTAATTTTGTATAAGCTCCAAAGTAGCTTGTCAATTTGGGCAAAAGTGCCCTGTGCACTGACTCAGTATATACTGAGTCTGCACAGGTTCTTGCAGAGCTTGTCAAAAGCTCAATTGAGCTTATCTCAGGCTCAGATTTGGTCCATAGGTTCGTTGCCAGGTCTACTCTAAGTTCCAACATCTGTTTTTGAGTTCCAGCTTATTTAAGTAGCTTATTTTCAAGCTTGAAGTAAGCACCCAAAACTGTTTGGCATTTAAGTTTTCAATTCATCAAATCAAGTTAATCAGTACTATAGAGGTTAAGAGCAGTTGTATTTGGTTGCTTTTGAGTATTATTAGCTTAACTTAGTTGCTGTAATCATTTGGTACTCATTTCTGGCCTTTGGCTTATTTCAAGTGCTTATTTATAAGCACTTGCCACTGCAGTTTCATAATCCTACACATAAGCTACTGTTTTTATATTTTTCATAGATTCAGAATATTAATTTAGACTTTTCCTGAATTTTTCAGATTTTTCTATCACTGTTTGCTATTTTTCCTCATTTAAAACAATTTTTAGGCAATTTTAATTAGCTTTTAATACAATTAAATCAGAAAAACTTCAAAAAAATAAGTTTTCATTTTTCCTAGGTTAAGATAAATATAAAAAGTAAAAAAATAATTTTTCCAGATTTTTCTTAGTTAAATTTGTAATTTTTAGCAATTTAAGTAGTTTCAAATAGTTTTTAATTCATAGAAAATAGAAAAATAATCAGAAAAATACAAAATTAGTTTTGAAAATTCTCTTTAGATATTTTAGATTTTTCTAAGTCATAATTTCATTTTTCTAGCTTTATTTCATATTTTCTTGTATTTTAGGGTATTATTAAATAAGTAAAAAATAGTTTTTAATTAATAATAATTAGATAAATAGTTTTAAAAATAAATTTTCTTTTTCTCAAAATTTTCTCTTATCATTAGGTTTGTAAAAATGTCATTTTTATATTTTTAGGATTAATATTGCTTCAGTTTCACATTTTCTTTTGTACGCTACGTAGTTTTTAATTTAAATTTATAAAAGAAAAATCAAAAACATCATTTTAAAAATAGTGATAGCGTTTATTTAATATAATTTATCTTTTTAATTTTCTTTAATTTGCATTAAAGCCCCTGTAATTTATAAACTTTTTCTTTAGGTATAATCGATCATATCTCTTTTCCCGTTCAAATTCTCTCGATCACTATTCGTTTGATTATTCATCGCATAGCTCGTTGGGACATAACGACCTGGGGAAACACTACACTCCTCTTGATCTTCATTGAATTGGTTCCAGACTGTTTGAAGTTTGTTACGGTTGACCATTCACAAGTGGTCAGCTTGTGTGACAAAACTTGACGGTTTGGGAGCGAATCAGTTGTGCTCAAATCCTTTGGATGAGATCTCAATTAACTGACTATGGCTTTGTATTCAACAAAATCCCTCTGTACTGTGATAATAAAATTGCTATTGCTCTTTCATGCAATAACGTTCAACACTCAAGAGCTAAGCATATCGATATTCGACATCATTTCATCAAGGAACAAGTGGAAAAAGGTGTGGTGGAACTCTATTTTGTGAGGACTGAATACCAGTTAGCAGACATCTTCACCAAAGCTCTTCCAAGAGAACGTTTCGAGTTTATTCTTCCACGACTTGGCTTGAAAAGCCTTCAACCAGAAACACTCAAACGTTTTCAGGAGTAAGACGAGGAGTAAAAGGTTTCCTTCATCTATCTCTTGTAAATATCTATTCGAAAAACAAAATACAAAATTATAAAACCTTCAAAAATCAAATAGAAAAATATAAAACTTTCAAACTCCATAAAAATTTGAAAAATTCGAAAAATCTTCAAAAAAATATTGTCTATTTGTCATGTTTTTTTTCGGTTCGATAATATCTACGGTTTTTGTGCTGTCATTCAAAGAATGACACGGGACTTTAGATATTGTTCGAATTTATTTTATAATATATATATATATATATATATATATATATATATATATATATATTTGAGAGAAAGAGAAAAAATGGTTTATTGTCAGTTCAGGTAGTAACCCGTTTTTAAAAGGAAGAACAGAGCCATACTTTTTCATGTTTTCAAAATTCCATGCTCTGATTCTATTAGCATTCATCTGCTGAAAACTAACTACTTTGAAAAATAACTCGGACTCTATTTTTGATAATCATCTGGACTTATCTGTCAAAATATCTATCTCTCAATCAACAACCTATGTCATTGATTGAGGGGGAGAATGATTTCAATTAAAATTAAAAGGTTATTTGTCATTCAATTGTTTTCAAAAGATATTCATGCATGTTTATTCAATGGAGTTTAAAGTCTTACAATCCGATCCTTATCAGTTAAAACGCTTTCATAATCAAGTCACAATTCTCCTTAAAAGCTTTCAAAATCAATTTAAATCTACAAGAGATCACAAATCTCAAAGGACTTGATAATTGTGATCGGGGGAGAATTTGTGATTTAAATTGGATTTAAACTGATAATTCGGTAAATGGTTTTATAAGGATGTACAAGCTCTCCTTCCCACATGTGCCAAACGATTTCAAATTTTCCATGCACATGTTGAGGGGGAGCATCTATCTTAAACCACAATGATTTGAAACGTGATCATTTATCTCAATGTGCAGGTTCCCTCTAGTATGTGCAAAACTCTTTTCAAACCTTGAGGCACATATTGAGGGGGAGCAAAATTGTGAAAACCTCATCCTTCCCTAAAAATGCTTTATCTACTTGTTTTGATCAGGGAAGTGATGTTGATATCTTTTATAAAATGGTAATCAAAGAAGTTAATTCTTTCTCTTGCCTCCGTGTGCAAAACGATTTCAAACATTTGATGCACATGTTGAGGGGGAGCTCTTGTTCTAAAAATATCAAAAACAATTCAGGTACAAAATGCTTTGATAATATATCACAAGTATCTGGATTGATTTTCAAATGGTAGATGAACAATACCAAATAGACCGACCAAATTTACATTATTTACGGTGATATAAGGATGATAAGGTTAGGTATTTGTTCCCATGATCCGGCAGCACCGGAGGGATCTACCCAGGGACAATCCACTAGATAGTGTAGAAGTACTTAGGTATATTGAAAAAAGGAGAAAAATGAGATATGGGAAGAGTGCGGACTGAGACTGAGCTAGTACTGGATTAAACCCAACAAGGTTCTAGCTATGAAGTCTCGGTAAGCACTGAAGGGGTTGAAGAATGAAAAAGAATTGAATGAGAAAAGGGTGAAAACAAATAGCCCTCCAATTATTCAGCCTTAGGTCAGATACCGGGTTCAATTAATTTGCTACTGCTGGTTATCAAGGTAACATCAGTATTGAAGACAAGACGTCATGGACCCAGTGACGCACTGCACTTCAACTTCCCAAACTACTCAAGTTCCTCTTAAAAGGACTTGTTTCATTCTCATGGGGAACCGACATTATCTATCAACTTTCTCTTAGAGATTGTTGATATTGAAGAAGGAGACCCTCTCCCTAGTCTCCAATACAAGATCCAAATATGCACAAATTGAGTCTAGAGCCACGAGATCATCCATAAATCTCATTAGGACACATTCAATGAAGACTCTCTGTTTCACACAATGTGGAAAGAGAGATTATATCTTGAGTCCTACGCATTATCCTTGTGGTTTTGCCAGAACATCCGAGTGATATGTAAAAATATTCACAATGAAGATGGAAAGCCTTTTGGAGCCAACATCAAACAAGCTCCTGGTAGGTGGCATGTGAGATCTATTCAATAGATCAACCATGTGACAACTGAACAGAAACAATGGAGCGATTCAATCTTTTGAATCAATCCTGGTTCAGGTTATGGATTGACGAATACCTTTGAAAAAACCGGTCATTCTGCTTGAAAACTCTTTTCTTTAGCACATTGACCGTGTACGAATATTTCAAATCAAAAGGTGTTTTATGATTGATAATTGATTTTCATTGAAACCTTCGTTGTATTGCAAAAACAATTTCTATTAAGAAATACACGATTGTTTTTCAAATCTCTTTTCATCAATCAGTGAATCTCTATTCGCTGGTTCACTCACTCCGTGTTGTCTTCTTTGAGACGTTCCGGTTTGAGAACAGCTAGAGCAGCTGCGAAACCCTGTCAAGGAAATTCTTCAGAATTATACCTGATCACAGGCAGTACTTGTACTGATCAACGGGGAACCGTGGGCCGTGTACCTCAATTCAACAAAAGTGATCAAAGACACTTTCGTGCGATTTATTGCTAGCTGTTGTATGCAGGTACGCCCTACGTTTGCAGCTGATCAGAATGAAGCGGTCAATCCATAGCCGCATGCTCACTTAACACATTCATCTCAAAAGAAATCATGATTAGTGCATCAATGACTCTGACATTTTCACTCCATGCTTCTGCTACGCTGCTGCCAATATCATGAATCAACAAAAGCTTCCGCTACTCTGATGAGAATATTTCATGATCCAGAATGTGAGCATCTCGGTCCGAAAGTCACAACATCACATAATACCAACACCACAATGGATGTCTCAGAGATTTTTGTTAGCTAATGATCTCAAAAGCTAGCTCAAAATTATTATCACGTGGATCAGTAAAAGACCTCCACTTGGATTTACCAAACATGCAATGAGAAGAATCAATGACTACGAGCTTCGGAGCAAAGTACTACATCAAGAATGCAAGAACAATTTTTTAATGTCATATCTGTTTGTATTCTATGTAATTTTAGTATATGTTTGAGGTGACCTCCCTTAGGGGGAGATTGTTAGGAATTAGAAATTCCAGGTATTAAAGAGTCGGTCACCTCAAGTATATGTAATCATTAGAAAGATCGTAGTCGTAGTTCTATTAGGCTAAGTAGTATTTAGTTAAGTAACACCGTGGAGGACGGACGGGTCTTTACCCACTGTATGCCTGATCCATAGCCCGTTGTGTGGCGTTTTATTGTAAGACTATAAATACTCTCTACCTTCCAAGGTAGAGGGTTGGAGCTCATAATAAGATTTTTCTTTCTCTCACTAAAGTTCCTAAACCTCTAACTTTCTCTCTCTAAAAACCTCTTGTACGTCTACTTTGTATCATGGTTTGATGTGTATGTGAAATCCAATATCTTACAGAGTGCAACCCGGGACGGGTTTCTTCTGAGGCTGGGAGGCTGTGACAACTGGCAATTTAGGGAGTCTATTATAGGTAACCGCATTACGTTAAACTAAACCGAGCTTTTGCCTTTATCACTATTTTTATAAACCATGACTTGATTTTATATCGTCTACTATTTTTACGATTTATTTTCAGTATTGAATGAGTTATCGTATGAGTTTTAACTCTATTTGGTAGGAACTATTCGATTCGGCACTAGAAAAGCCTAAAACGAGAAATAACGTAACTTTTAGACCGTAACTCAAAAATTGACAAATAAATAGTCAAAACTTGTGGAAAAACATAAATAACGATGTTAGAAAGTCGAATGAACGTCGTGGGACACTCGGGGACAATATATGAGCTCGGGAATGGGTATACAGGAAAGTTTACGAAAAATTACAACTCCGACCCCCCTATTTCACCCCTAGCCGGCGCCCCCCTCCTCAAAAAATATTTATTTTTGAGTCCCTAGTCCCAAGTATTTAAACCCTCACCCACCTTCATTTCACTCTTTATTTTCTCTCTCTAAAAACACCTACAAACACACTTTCTCTTTCTACTCTCTCTCTCTTCTCCAAAATAAAACCCTGGCCACCACCACCACCCTTTGGCCGCCGCCACCTCCGGCCATATTCCGGCCATTTTCCGGCGAGTGGTGCTACACCTCCACCACCATCTTGTAGCTCTTCTCATCCTCTTTCCATCCATATCTAATACTCTCACTAAAACCTTCATTAACACCTTCAAATCTTAAGATTAAGATTTGTACTTTTAGGGTTTTCATCAAATATTGCAATTCGTGCTTGAATAAGGTAAATGGAATGTGGGTAAAGCTTGTTTAAGCTATAATAAGCCACGTATGGCTAATTAGGGTTTTGACCCTATGCTAGAATTTGGGGCTTTTGGTTTAAACATGAGATTAAGTCTAATTAACATCTAAGTAAACATGTAGATAGTGTTTGGTAAGCATGTGGTGTATCAGTTTGATGGGTTTATGCATTTTAGGTCTAGTTTCATATTTTTGGTTAGAATAGATGATGGGTTATGTGTTTGGTTAATGATTGGAGGTTGATTGATTGTATTTGGATGTTGTGGAATTGATTTGGGTGATGTTTGGTTGGATTTGGAAGGGTGTACGAACCACCAAGGCCACGTACGTGAACCTTGGGTTGCGTACATGATCCACTTGGGCCACGGGTCCGGGTCGGGTCGTTTTGGTAGCTTGTTGGTTGATGTAGTTGAGGTTTGGATGAGACGCGTGGAGCCGAAAAGCTTCTAGGGCTTGTTTGGTTCACGTGGTCTTAACCGTGACTGTGTCATGACCATTAGGGTCATAACACTGGTTTCGGGCATATTTGGTTGATTGATTGGTTGGCGAGATTGATTTGAGTTGTTTTGGGATTGAATTGCGCTATTATGACTTTTAATTGAACTTGATATATAAATTGTCAACTTTGAGCTACATCGGTGTTACTTTGACTTTTTAGTCAATAGTTGACTCCGACAAAGCCGTAACATGGACTTTAGCATAGTTTGGACTATTGATTGATTAAAAGCCGAGAAGTCATGACTCGTGCTTGTGGACTCGAAACGAATAACGATATGAAATTAATAATGGAATTTGACGAAATATATATATATGAAAATGCTAATAGACTGTGAAATATAAATAATAAATGGCTTTTGTACCAAAAATATCAATAACAAGACTTATCTTGTTATTTACTATTTCTAATTGGAAACTAACAACTAAAATGGAAATGTTTTATAATAAATAAACAATTAATGTTTCGGGTACACGTTTATCAAAATATGCCAATTATGGGCATTTAATATTAGCTTTCAAGTATTTATTTACTTACGTTATGTGCATGGGTTACGGATAACCTAACATTAATAGTGTTAATCCACGTGGGTAGCGGACTTATTAGGTTGACGAATCTAATAAGAGCACGCTAGGTACGTTGGGTAACCTTATTAATGAGTGTATTATCCTTATGACTCTTTAGGATGCGACCGGTTTATGGGATAATAAGCGACACGAATAAATAATTGAGTTTATCGGGTTGAGGAATTCGATAAGATCTACTATTTATTCCGAAACTTATTGGACTATAGATCTTATCGCTTAGATGTCTCATGGTGTTGCATTGAGTCACGTATTGGTTGTTTGAGTGCATTCATAGCATCATATTGAGTCGATACACCCACATGAGGATACCAAACACTAGGATTAAATGGCGAAACGAGACATTTTTGGAAATAACAAAATGGAATACATTGGGGTAGATAACGTTGATTTCGAGAGATATATATATTAAATAAGGTCTACATTAATAGGTTGTGCCGAGTCGATAGTTGTTGTGCCGTGATTACCGTTATCTTCTGCTAGTGTTTATTTGTACGTTGATTGCTTGAGGTGAGTTTCATAGCCCCACTTTTATCTACGTTTTTAACTATATTGGGGTGAGAATCATGCTACTGTTTTCGGACCGTGAAAACTATTTGGATTTGCTTATATGCTTGACTGTTTAGATAGATGTGCGGTAGCTGTTGCCTTAGTCTAGTTTTAACCGTACCTAGCTAAGAATAGACTTCTACCTCGACCTAGTCCGGGGTTGGCAATTGTTCTAGATTTTGCCACGACAGTGCTGGACTAGAGTCACGGGGCCCGAGTAATCCCTGGATGCGGGATATGATTGGTGATCCGGGTAGGATCGGTGTGTGCAAACGGTATTTATCTATCTTAGGTCTTGCATAGCAAATCAACTATTACAGGTCTACTATGATTTTGTTGAACTTAAACCTATGAACTCACCAGCGTAAGCTGAACTTTTAGCATGATTTCTCAGGTATTTGAGAGATGTTTGGAATACGTGATTGGTGGAAGCTTGGCAAGAAGGCGGGGTTAAAGGATCATTTCTGACTCTCATAAACTTTGGGGACCTATTTTATTAAATCATGTTTTAGGCCTAATATTTACTCTTTTGGATTAAATGTTTTGAATACTTAAATTTGGGATTGGTTTTGAATGTTAAATGACTATATTTTTGCTATACTTGTGTGCGATACCAATCCAATAGCAATCTCTGGCTGAACCCTGGGCCATTTCCTTCCAATTTCCATAACCCGTATATTGGAATACACGTAGGATCTCATACGTTTCAAAAACTGTGATGGAAATTAAAGTTGAGAAATTAAGTAGCTCTTTAGCTAGACAAGCAGCTCTTGTGGAATAAACTCATATGGAAATTGGAGGTTTCCACAAGAGCTGCTTGTCTAGCTAAAGAGCTACTTAATTTCTCAACTGTAATTTGTAACACAGTTCCTGTAACATTTGAGAGCCTACAGGTATCCCAATCTATAGGCTCTGGAAATTGGAAGGAAATGGCCCAGGTTTCAATCAGGCATTGCTCGACCATGCCTCTTTTTGTTTCGATGTTACATCTCCAAATACTGTAGATCAAGTGTTTGGGCCTGCAATAATTACCTCATCATCGAAGACATTGAATGTCACTTTTACTCTACCTATATGAAATATTAAAATGACCCAATTAATTACCAAGGTGAAAATCTAATATATATAACTAACCACGTTCAAAACAATTTCTAGTTAAGAAATGTTGGTAGCTAGTGTTAAATATGAGTACGACATAACAAAATATTGAATGCATATTGATATTTGGAATCGGAAGACATATTGGTACCTTTTTTAGAGACTTTCTGGGCGTGGGCAATACTTTCTGAAAGTGTCTTACTTTGATTTTGTATTCAGATATAAAATTATGATCCTCAACATCTATAATAAAAAACAAAATCCTACCCATCAATCATGTATCACTTACAATGAGGTTAAACTTGAAATAGTTTCCTCATAATCAAGTTTAAGGAGACCAAGTCGAAAGAGAATGATAAAGGCTAAAGAGTGATACAATAACGATGGTTTCAAAACTTAAAATTATCTATGAATGTATCGCCTTACGAAAATTACTCAAAACATATATAATGTTCTAAATTTGGAACGTTAGTCACCAATCATATATAAGCTTGAAGAAAATACTTTTGAATATTAATATTTAGCTTAAAATGATTTGAAATGACAAAATGATATTTTCGTTAGACAAATAAAGGTATCTTTTGCAAATATTGAGGTAGTAGGTTTAATTTACCAATTTTTAAATTCATACTTAATGTTTTAAGTCGAACAATATGTATAATGTTCAATTGCTGACCATTAGCAACGATCATATTTTAAACATGAAAATATTTTTGACTGATATCATGATTAGAGAACAACCTTGATGATAAGAAAATAGGAGGATTAAAAAAGTTTTTGAATTTAATAAGAAAATTAAAAGTTGAGTGCCTACAGATGTGGCAAGTTAAATGCTTTTTATAGACAATTAGCCCTTAAGTATGATTTAGCAATTTTTAAATGCATACTTAATGTTTTAAGTAGAACAATACCTACAATATTTCATTTTTTAACCGTTAGCCAAGAATCACCTTTTAAACATGGAAATTCTTTTGACTTATATCATGATTAGACAGAGATCTTTTCCATATATTGCATCTAATCTACCAATTGTGTAATGTGTTTAGGATATTCGAGTTATACATATAATATATTAGAGAATGGTGTACTATACAATGGTTTTCAATGACCGCACGTCTTAAGCTATAAAATAAAGCTAACTGATTGGTTTAAAATGACAAAGATAAACTTGTGTATCATATAACGATTAGCTTTGTCATTTTAAACTAATAAAATAGCTCCATTTATAGCTTTTGGCATGTGGTCATAGACAACCATGGTAGATTATATACGTATAACTCCAATATCCATAGAATAAGTTACACAATAGGTATATTATATGTATGCAAAAGACATATATCACCAAGGTCATTGTCTAATTATTATATCAGTCAAAATATTTCCATGTTTAAAGCATAACCGTTGGCTAACGGTCAACAAATGAGGCATCAAAGATATTGTTCTGCTTAAAACTTTAAGAATGCATTTAAAGATTGATAAATTATACTTAATAGTTCACTATCGCTAAAAGATAATTTTATTTTTCTAACGGCTATATCATTTTGTCATATCAAATCCTTTTAATCTAAATATCAATATTCAAAAGTAATTTTTCAAGCTTATAATATGACCGTTGGCAAACGGTCAGAATTTAAAACATTATATATATTTTGAGTCATTTGCAAAGACCATAGATCCATAGCCATTTTTAAGTTTTGTAGCCATCATTATTGAATCACTTATAGCCTTCATTATCATTCTCTTTCGACTTGGTCTCCTTAATCTAGATTCTTAGAATACTATTTCAATTTTAACCTCATTGTAAGTGATACATGCTTGATAGGTAGGATGTTATTTTTAATTATAGATGTTGAGGATCATATCTTTATATATGAACACATATTTCAAAGTAAGATACTTGCAGAAAGTACCTCCCAAGCCCAGTAAATCTCTAAAGATGGTTACAAAAGCTCTTTTGATTCCATATATCAATATACATTCAGTGTTTTGGCAAGTAGTATTGATACGAAACACTTGTTACCAACATTTTTAACTATAAAAGTGTTTGAAATAGGTTAGTATTATTTATTAGAGGTTCACCTTGGTAATGATTCGGGTCAATTTTTATATTTAGTTAAGGTATAGTAAAAGTGATATTCAATGTCTTCGATCATGAGGTAATTATTGCAGGCATAATCATTTGGTCTTCTGTATTTGGAGATGATCGTACCATCAGAACTAAAAGATACATGGTCGACCAATCTCCGGCTGAACCCTGGGCCATTTCCTTCCAATTTCCATAACCCGTATATTGGAATACACGTAGGATCTCATATGCTTCAAAAACTGTGATGGAAATTATAGTTGAGAAATTAAGTAGCCCCTTATCTAGACAAGCAGCTCTAGTGGAATAAACTCTTATGGAAATTGCAGGTTTCCACAAGAGCTGCTTGTCTAGCTAAAGAGCTACTTAATTTCTCAACTGTAATTTGTAACACAGTTCCTGTAACATTTGAGAGCCTACATGTATCCCAATCTATAGGCTCTGGAAATTGTAAGGAAATGGCCCATGTTTCAATCAGGCATTGCTCGACCATCCCACTTTTGGTTTCGATGTTACATCTCCAAATACTGTAGATCAAGTGCTTGGGCCTGCAATAATTACCTCATGATTGAAGACATTGAATGTCACTTTTACTCTACCTGTATTAAATATTAAAATGACCCAATTAATTACCAAAGTGAAAATCTGATAAATACAACTAACCATGTTCAAAAAAATTTCTAGTTAAGAAATGTTGGTAGCTAGTGTATCATATGAGTACGACATAACAAAAAAATTGAATGCATATTGATATTTGGAATCAGAAGAGATATTGGTACCTTCTTTAGAGACTTTCTAGGCTTGGGCAATACTTTCTGCAAGTATCTTACTTTGATTTTGTATTCAGATATAAAATTATGGTCCTCAACATCTATAATAAAAAAACAAAATCCTACCCATCAATCATGTATCACTTACAATGAGGTTAAACTTGAAATAGTTTCCTCATAATCGAGATTAAGGAGACCAAGTCGAAAGAGAATGATAGCGAAGGCTAAAGACTGATACAATAATGATGACTTCAAAACTTAAAATTATCTATGGATTTATTGCCATACGAAAATGACTCAAAACATATATAATGTTCTAAATTTGGAACGTTAGTCACGAATCATATATAAGCTTGAAGAAAATACTTTTGAATATTAATATTAAGATTAAAAGGATTTGAAATGACAAAATGATATTGCCGTTAGACAAATAAAAGTATCTTTTGCAGATATTGAGGTAGTAGGTTTAATTTACCAATTTTTAAATTCATACTTAATGTTTTAAGTCGAACAATATGTATAATGTTCAATTGCGGACCATTAGCCAACGATCATATTTTAAACATGAAAATATTTTTGACTGATATCATGATTAGAGAACAACCTTGATGATAAGAAAATAGGAGGATTAAAAAAGTTTTTGCATTTAATAAGAAAATTAAAAGTTGAGTGCCTACAAATGTGGCAAGTTAAATGCTTTTTATAGACAATTAGCCCTTAAGTATGATTTACCAATTTTTAAATGCATACTTAATGTTTTAAGTAGAACAATACCTACAATGTTTCATTTTTTAACCGTTAGCCAACAATCACCATTTAAACATGGAAATTCTTTTGACTTATATCGTGATTAGACAGAGATCTTTTCCATATATTGCATCTACCAATTGTGTAATGTGTTTAGGATATTCGAGTTATACATATAATATATTAGAGAATGGTGTACTATATAATGGTTTTCAATGACCACACGTCTTAAGCTATTAAATAAAGCTAACTGATTGGTTTAAAATGACAAAGATAAACTCGTGTATCATATAACGATTAGCTTTGTCATTTTAAACTAATAAAATAGCTCCATTTTATAGCTTTTGGCATGTGGTCATAGACAACCATGGTAGATTATATACGTATAACTCAAATATCCATAGAATAAGTTACACAATAGGTATGTTATATGTATGCAAAAGACATATATCACCAAGGTCATTGTCTAATTATGATATCAGTCAAAATATTTCCATGTTTAAAACATAACCGTTGGCTATCTGTCAACAAATGATGCATCAAAGATATTGTTCTGCTTAAAACATTAAGAATGCATTTAAAGATTGATAAATTATACTTAGTAGTTCACTATCACTAAAAGATAATTTAATTTTCTAACGGCTATATCATTTTGTCATTTCAAATCCTTTTAAGCTAAATATCAATATTCAAAAGTAATTTTTCAAGCTTATAATATGACCGTTGGCAAACGGTCAGAATTTAAAACATTATATATATTATGAGTCATTTGCAAAGACCATAGATCCATAGATATTTTTAAGTTTTGTAGCCATCATTATTGAATCACTTATAGCCTTCATCATCATTCTCTTTCGATTTGGTCTCCTTAATCTTGATTCTGAGAATACTATTTCCATTTTAACCTCATTGTAAGTGATACATGCTTGATAGGTAGGATGTTGTTTTTAATTATAGATGTTGAGGATCATAACTTTATATATGAATACAGATTTCAAAGTAAGATACTTGCAGAAAGTACCTCCCAAGCCTAGAAAATCTCTAAAGATGGTTACAAAAGCTCTTTTGATACCATATATCAATATACATTCAGTGTTTTGGCAAGTAGTATTGATACGAAACGCTTGTTACCAACATTTTTTAACTATAAAAATGTTTGAAACAGGTTAGTATTATTTATTAGATGTTCACGTTGGTAATGATTCAGGTCAATTTTATATTTAGTAAAGGTATAGTAAAAGTAATATTCAATGTCTTCGATCATGAGGTAATTATTGCAGCCATAATCATTTGGTCTGCAGTATTGGAGATGGTCATACCATCAGAACTAAAAGATACATGGTCGAGCAATCTCCGGCTGAACCCTTGGCCATTTCCTTCCAATTTCCATAACCCGTATATTGGAATACACGTAGGATCTCATATGTTTCAAAAATTGTGATAGAAATTATAGTTGAGAAATTAAGTAGCTCTTTAGCTAGACTAGCAGCTCTTGTGGAATAAACACTTATGGAAATTGCAGGTTTCCACAAGTGCTGCTTGTCTAGCTAAAGAGCTACTTAATTTCTCAACTGTAATTTGTAACACAGTTCCTGTAACATTGGAGAACATACATGTATCCCAATCTATAGGCTCTAGAAATTGGAAGGAAATGGCCCAGGTTTCAATCAGGCATTGCTCGACCATGCCACTTTGGTTTCGATGTTACATCTCCAAATACTGTAGATCAAGTGCTTGGGCCTGCAATAATTACCTCATGATCGAAGACATAGAATGTCACTTTTACTCTACCTGTATTAAATATTAAAATGAACCAATGAATTACCAAGGTGAAAATCTAATAAATACAACTAACCATGTTCAAAAAAATTTCTAGTTAAGAAATGTTGGTAGCTAGTGTTTCATATGAGTACGACATAACAAAAAAATTGAATGCATATTGATATTTGGAATCAGAAGTGATATTGGTACCTTCTTTAGAGACTTTCTGGGCGTGGGCAATACTTTCTGCAAGTATCTTACTTTGATTTTGTATTCAGATATAAAATTATGGTCCACAACATCTATAATAAAAAAACAAAATCCTACCCATCAATCATGTATCACTTACAATGAGGTTAAACCTTAAATAGTTTCCACATAATCGAGATTAAGGAGACCAAGTCGAAAGAGAATGATAGCGAAGGCTAAAGAGTGATACAATAACGATGGCTTCAAAACTTAAAATTATCTACGAATGTATCGCCTTACGAAAATGACTCAAAACATATATAATGTTCTAAATTTGGAACGTTAGTCACCAATCATATATAAGCTTGAAGAATATACTTTTGAATATTAATATTAAGATTACAATGATTTGAAATGACAAAATGATATTGCCGTTAGACAAATAAAAGTATCTTTTGTAGATATTGAGGTAGTAGGTTTAATTTCCCAATTTTTAAATTCATACTTAATGTTTTAAGTCGAACAATATGTATAATGTTCAATTGCTGACCATTAGCAACGAGCATATTTTAAACATGAAAATATTTTTGACTGATATCATGATTAGAGAACAACCTTGATGATAAAAAAATAGGAGGATTAAAAAAGTTTTTGAATTTAATAACAAAATTAAAAGTTGAGTGCCTACAAATGTGGCAAGTTAAATGCTTTTTATAGACAATTAGCCCTTAAGTATGATTTAGCAATTTTAAAATGCATACTTAATGTTTTAAGTAGAACAATACCTACAATGTTTCATTTTTTAACCGTTAGCCAACAATCACCATTTAAACATGGAAATTCTTTTGACTTATATCATGATTAGACAGAGATCTTTTCCATATATTGCATCTTATCTACCAATTGTGTAATGTGTTTTAGGATATTCGAATTATACATATAATATACTAGAGAATGGTGTACTATACAATGGTTGTCAATGACCACACGTCATTAAGCTATCAAAATGAAGCTAACTGATTGGTTTAAAATGACAAAGATAAACTTGTGTATCATATAACGATTAGCTTTGTCATTTTAAACTAATAAAATAGCTCCATTTTATAGCTTTTGGCATATGGTCATAGACAACCACGGTAGATTATATACGTATAACTCCAATATCCATAGAATAAGTTCAACAATAGGTATATTATATGTATGCAAAAGACATATATCACCAAGGTCATTGTCTAATTATGATATCAGTCAAAATATTTGCATGTTTAAAACATAACCATTGGCTAACGGTCAACAAATGATGCATCAAAGATATTGTTCTGCTTAAAACATTAAGAATGCATTTAAAGATTGATAAATTATACTTAGTAATTTACTATCACTAAAAGATAATTTAATTTTCTAACGGCTATATCATTATGTCATTTCAAATCCTTTTAAGCTAAATATCAATATTCAAAAGTAATTTTTCAAGCTTATAATATGACCGTTGGCAAACGGTCAGAATTTAAAACATTATATATATATTATGAGTCATTTGCAAAGACCATAAATCCATAGATATTTTTAAGTTTTGTAGCCATCATTATTGAATCACTTATAACCTTCATCATCATTCTCTTTCGAGTTGGTCTCCTTAATCTTGATTCTGAGAATACTATTTCCATTTTAACCTCATTGTAAGTGATACATGCTTGATAGGTAGGATGTTGTTTTTAATTATAGATGTTGAGGATCATAACTTTATATATGAATACAGATTTCAAAGTAAGACACTTGCAGAAAGTACCTCCCAAGCCCAGAAAATCTCTATAGATGGTTACAATAGCTCTTTTGATTCCATATATCAATATACATTCAGTGTTTTGGCAAGTAGTATTGATACGAAACGCTTGTTACCAACATTTTTTAACTATAAAAACGTTTGAAATAGGTTAGTATTATATATTAGATGTTCACGTTGGTAATGATTCGGGTCAATTTTTATATTTAGTAAAGGTATAGTAAAAGTAATATTCAATGTCTTCGATCATGAGGTAATTATTGCAAGCATAATCATTTGGTCTGCAGTACTTGAGATGGTCATACCATCAGAACTAAAAGATACATGGTCGAGCAATCTCCGGCTGAACCCTTGGCCATTTCTTTCCAATTTCCATAACCCGTATATTGGAATACACGTAGGATCGCATATATTTCAAAAACTGTGATAGAAATTATAGTTGAGAAATTAAGTAGCTCTTTAGCTAGACAAGCAGCTCTTGTGGAATAAACTCTTATGGAAATTGCAGGTTTCCACAAGTGTTGCTTGTCTAGCTAAAGAGCTACTTAATTTCTCAACTGTAATTTGTAACACAGTTCCTGTAACATTTGAGAACCTACATGTATCCCAATCTATAGGCTCTGGAAATTGGAAGGAAATGGCCCAGGTTTCAATCAGGCATTGCTCGACCATGCCACTTTTGGTTTCGATGTTACATCTCCAAATAATGTAGATCAAGTGCTTGGGCCTGCAATAATTACCTCATGATCGAAGACATTGAATGTCACTTTTACTCTACCTGTATTAAATATTAAAATGAACCAATGAATTACCAAGGTGAAAATCTAATAAATACAACTAACCATGTTCAAAAAAATTTCTAGTTAAGAAATGTTGGTAGCTAGTGTTTCATATGAGTACGACATAACAAAAAAATTGAACGCATATTGATATTTGGAATCAGAAGTGATATTGGTACCTTCTTTAGAGACTTTCTGGTCGTGGGCAATACTTTCTGCAAGTATCTTACTTTGATTTTGTATTCAGATATAAAATTATGGTCCTCAACATCTATAATAAAAAAAAAACAAAATCCTACCCATCAGTCATGTATCACCTACAATGAGGTTAAACTTGAAATAGTTTCCACATAATCGAGATTAAGGAGACCAAGTCGAAAGAGAATGATAGCGAAGGCTAAGAGTGATACAATAACGATGGATTCAAAACTTAAAATTATCTACGAATGTATCGCCTTACGAAAATGACTCAAAACATATATAATGTTCTAAATTTGGAACGTTAGTCACCAATCATATATAAGCTTGAAGAAAATACTTTTGAATATTAATATTAAGCTTACAATGATTTGAAATGACAAAATGATATTGCCGTTAGACAAATAAAAGTATCTTTTGCAGATATTGAGGTAGTAGGTTTAATTTACCAATTTTTAAATTCATACTTAATGTTTTAAGTCGAACAATATGTATAATGTTCAATTGCTGACCATTAGCCAACGATCATATTTTAAACATGAAAATATTTTTGACTGATATCATGATTAGAGAACAACCTTGATGATAAGAAAATAGGAGGATTAAAAACTTTTTTGAATTTAATAAGAAAATTAAAAGTTGAGTGCCTACAAATGTGGCAAGTTAAATGATTTTTATAGACATTTAGCCCTTAAGTATGATTTAGCAATTTTTAAATGCATACTTAATGTTTTAAGTAGAACAATACCTACAATGTTTCATTTTTTAACCGTTAGCCAACAATCACCATTTAAACGTGGAAATTCTTTTGACTTATATCATGATTAGACAGAGATCTTTTCCATATATTGCATCTAATCTACCAATTGTGTAATGTGTTTTAGGATATTCGAGTTATATGTATAATATACTAGAGAATGGTGTACTATACAATGGTTGTCAATGACCACACGCCATAAGCTATAAAATGAAGCTAACTGATTGGTTTAAAATGACAATCATAAACTTTTGTATCATATAACGATTAGCTTTGTCATTTTAAACTAATAAAATAGCTCCATTTTATAGCTTTTGGCATGTGGTCATAGACAACCACAGTAGATTATATACGTATAACTCCAATATCCATGTTTAAAACATAACCGTTGGGTAACAATAGGTATATTATATGTATGCAAAAGACATATATCACCAAGATCATTGTCTAATTATGATATCAGTCGAAATATTTCCATGTTTAAAACATAACCGTTGGGTAACGGTCAACAAATGATGCATCAAAGATATTGTTCTGCTTAAAACATTAAAAATGCATTTAAAGATTGATAAATTATACTTAGTAGTTCACTATCACTAAAAGATAATTTTATTTTTCTAAAGGCTATATCATTTTGTCATTTCAAATCCTTTTAAGCTAAATATCAATATTCACAAGTAATTTTTCAAGCTTATAATATGACCGATGGCAAACGGTCAGAATTTAATACATTATTTATATGTTGAGTCATTTGCAAAGACCAAAGATCTATAGATATTTTTAAGTTTTGTAGCCATCATTATTGAATCACTTATAGCTTTTATCATCATTCTCTTTCGACTTGGTCTCCTTAATCTCGATTATGAGAATACTTTTCCATTTTAACCTCATTGTAAGTGATACATGCTTGATAGGTAGGATGTTGTTTTTAGTTATAGATGTTGAGGATCATAACTTTATATATGAATACAGATTTCAAAGTAATATACTTGCAGAAAGTACCTCCCAAGCCCAGAAAATCTCTAAAGATGGTTACAAAAGCTCTTTTGATTCCACATATCAATATACATTCAGTGTTATTGAGAGTAGTATTGAAACGAAACACTTGTTACCAACATTTTTTAACTATAAAAATGTTTGAAATAGGTTAGTATTATTTATTAGATGTTTACCTTGGTAATGATTCGGGTCAATTTTTATATTTAGTAAAGGTATAGTAAAAGTGATATTCAATGTCTTCTATCATGAGGTAATTATTGCAGGCATAATCATTTGGTCTGCAATATTTGGAGATGTTCATACCATCAGAACTAAAAGATACATGGTTGAGCAATGTTGGATATTAGTTTTCACATACACATCAAACCATAACACAAGGTGGCGTATAAGTGAGGTTCTAGAGAGAGAAAGTTAGAGGTTTAGGGAACTTAGTGAGAGAAAGTAAAAGATATTATTATGAGCTCCAACTCTCTACCTTGGGAGGTAGAGAGTATTTATAGTCTTACACAAATCGCCACACATCGGGCTGTGGATCAGGCATACAGTGGGTAAAGACCCGTCCGTCCTCCACGATGTTACTTAACTAAATACTATTTAACTTAAAATAACTACGACTACGAGCTTTCTAACGATTACATATACTTGAGGTGACCGACTCTTTAATACCTGGAATTTCTAATTCCTAACAATCTCCCCCTAAGGGAGGTCACCTCAATCATGCACCAAAATTACATTGAATACAAATAGATATTACATTAAAAAGTTGTTCTTGCATTCTTGATGTAGTCCTTTGTTCCTAAGCTCGTAGTCAGTGATTCTTCACATTGCATGTTTGGTTACTCCAAGTGGAGGTCTTTTACTGATCCACGTGATAATAAATTTGAGCCAGCTATTGAGATCATCAGCAATCAACAATCTCTGTGACATCCATTGTGGTGTTGGTATTATGTGATGTTGTGACTTTCGGACCGACATGCTCACATTCTGGATCATGATATCTTCTCATCAGAGTAGCGGAAGCATTTGTTGAATCATGATATTGGCAGCAGCGTAGCAGAAGCATGGAGTGAAAATATCAGAGTCATTGATGCACTAATCATGATTTCTTTTTAGATGAAGGTGTTAAGTGAGCATGCGGCTATGGATTGACCGCTTCATTCTGATCAGCTGCAAACGTCGGGCGTACCTGCATACAACAGTTAGCAATAAATCGCACGAAGGTGTCTTTGATCACTTTCGTTGAATTGAGGTACACGGCCCACGGTTCCCCGTTGATCAGTACAAGTACTGCCTGTGATCAGGTATAATTCTGAAGAATTTCCTTGACAGGGTTTCGCAGCTGCTCTAGCTGTTCTTGTTAGGAATTAGAAATTCCATAGTGAAGAGTCGGTCACCCCAAATATAATCTAGCATAAGTTAGCTCGTAGACATATCGTTATTTACTGTTTTATTAGTTAGTTATTTAGTTTAGAGCAACACCGTGGAGGAAGGACGGGTCTTTACCCACTGTATGCCTGATCCACAGTCCGAAGGAGGACGTTTAGTTTGTAACTATATATACCCTCTACCTTTCAAGGTAGAGGGTTGGACCTTTCATTCATCTTAATCTAACCTTCTATGTTTTCTTTCACTTTCTCTCTCTAGAAAGGCTCCCACTTTCTCTCTCTAAAACCTCTAAATAATTCGACCATATTATTGTTTGTTATGTGTTTATGAAATCCAATATGTTACAATTGGTATCAAGAGCCATGGTTAGATCATATCGTGCACATCTTTGGATTTCTAGTGGTTTTTAGGTGGTTTTTGAGTTTGAAAAAGTTTAGTGGTTTGTGCATCATTTGGTTGATTTCTTGTGTTAAAGCTTGGATTTTGTTAGTACTTTTATGTTTAGAATCATCACAAGTGTTTAGGTTTTCATTTGGTAAGCTTGAATCATCTTGGTTGGGTTGTTTTTGGATTGAAAAGTGATGTTTATGTGGTTTTTCTTGCTAGCGACTTGATATACGGATCTCTTTCTTCGTAGCGACTTGCTTCACAATTTTGTAGCGAGTTACAGTTTTGGAGCTAGCGACTTAGACCTAGCGATTAACAGTACAAGTAGTGGACTCTCCACTACGGGTAGCGACTTGGTGGTAGCGACTTGGTCTGTAGCGAGTTGCTCTTTAGCGACTTGAATCTTTAGCGACTTGAGTAGCGAATTGCTGCCAAAATTTTGCTAGCGACTTGAGGCTTAGCGAATTACTACTTAGCGACTTAGCTGTTTAGCGACTTGGTGCTTAGCGACTTGGTTCAAGTGTTATAGCGACTTGGTTGATTTTTACGAAGAAGAGGTTTGACCAAAGTTGACTTTTTACGTCAAAACTTCAAACGGCCATAACTTTTGATCCGTAACTCCGTTTTCAGCGAAATACCTGTCAAAACGACCGGAACAGGCTGAATATTGTGAGGTTTCACAACAATGTCGTGAAACGAATTTTTCGAGGCCCAAATCCCCTCCGAAAGGAAGTTATTGAGGTTTTAAGTTTTTAGACCCAAAAAGTCTCCGTAAAAACGTGCATCAACCAATCCAAATCTCAACCAATCAACATTTCAGCTTTTCCTACGAACAATCTAAAGCCCTATCACACAATCGTCTTTCATTGTATCGATCCATCAGTCATCTTAACACATTCCATTGGTCATTGCTTAACGGTTTGGTCTTGATTTTAGTAAAATCCCGCGAAAGATTTTATTTCTCGGTTTGAATCATAGACTTGTAAAATCCCGTGCATTCTACCACATCATGTCCTACTCTACTGACCCAGTGATTTCAGAAGTACTCAAACTGTATGATGCTGTAGACAACCATGAGAATATTAGCTATTCTGATCGAATACAGATGATGGAATCAATCAATGATGACTTGAGTTCTTCATGCTCTGAGTCCGATGAAAAAGAATTGCACCTGCTTGGACTACAGAATTCCATGCAAAAGGAAAGTAGCATTGAATCTTATCAACAACTTTACTCACACCTTATGTTACTCACACCGATTGGAATGGAACGAACATGCATTGCCCTTTTCCGTCAAGACTTATCCACATTAACGGGAACAGTACTATTGAACTTAGAACAATTGGAACAACAACTTGATAAAGAGAAGGTTCAAGAGGTTAGTTCCAGTGCTGCACTTCAAGTGATCCACAACCAATTTCAGTCATTCATCAATGGGGAATTTACATCAGATTATGATCAAGACATGACTGAAAAGTCTTTCAAGAGACACACTGGAATGGAAATTAGCGTGTTCATTGAGACATTCATACAACTCATGGATAATGTGGAGAAGTACATTGAGGAAGTTACACATAAAAATGAAAACGTGAATGAGTGTCAGGTGCAGTTGAGAGATAGTTGTGATAAGTTGGGTAATGTATCTGTTGAAGAATCGGGTGTTGCTGAATGCAGAATGTCAGAGTCAACATATAATGATGAGTCGGGTAAAGCACCTGATGATGGATCAGTTGGCACTAAATACAGAGGCTCAGAGATTGATAAGCTTGACACATCCAGCGGTACAGTGACTCTTGTTACACATGATGTGGATGCAGATATCAGACCAGAAATTGAGCAGGTGTCATGTAATGAGGTACCCTTTCCTGTTCAATATAGTGCATCTGCTAAAGTACTTAAACAAACTGATCATGATGCTGAACATGACTTTGTTAAATCTTCTGTAACTGAGGCTGAGTCTGAGATTAAGTGTTTCAAAACAAACAATAAGGTTGATAAAAAGGCTTTTGATGAACGTTCAAACAAATTCTCAAATCTTGAAAAACATTGCATTTCACTTGAAATTGCGATACAAAGTAAAGAAGAAAGTTTCCAAATTAACAAACCATGTAAAAATCTGGAACTTCCTGAATTCCGTGAACTTTTTGAAATGAACACTTTGAAAGCTCAGCTTCAAGACAAAGAATCAACCATCAACAATTTGAAGAAACATATTTCTGGTCTCAGTGAATCAAGATACACTAAGAAAGAGTTTCTGAGTAAAAGGAAATCATTAAACCGGTGTGTTTGTCGATTAAGTAGTAAAGAGTAAACTTATAGTAGTTATCGTAATTGTAGTCTTAATGAACATTGGTTTAATGAAAAGTGTACGTATGGTCTTTATACAAAGAAGTTTAACAACTACCAACTAAGAAACAGAACTTCGACTCGAAAGTTTCACAAGTAAAGTTTTTCAAGTGCCTTAAGTCCTTCAAGGTCTAAAAATGTACCAAACAATTAAACCTTTGAAAGAAGAAATGAAACATAGCGTTAAAGTTCACTTTACGTTACAAAAAGTTCTAAACTCTTAAACAAACTTGCAAGTAGTTTTCGGAAAAATAGTTGGAATAACAAACAAAACTTTGTGAATTAGAGTCTGAGTCGGAGTCAATGTCTTCTAAATTGTTTCAGTACAAGTCGTAGTACTAGTCAAACAAATTCATGAAATCGTCTACGTGATATAACTTGTCCTTTCCCATGGAGTAATGTACTGTGGACGAGTTAAAGACCAGACTATAGACGTAGGTGTAGTACACATTGTTCTCAGTGACATGGCGACCTACACAGTTCGAATAGTTAGAGACTCGGAGACATAAATCACGGTTGACTAGGTAGTAGTCCACGAAATGGGCTGAGTAGTAATATACAACTGAGACTGTAAGACGTAAGTCGTTGTGGGCTAAGAAGTTGTCTATGTAATGGGTTGAATAGTGTTGATAGAGAGTTGACGTGGACTGTGAGTAAGTGCAAAAGTAAAAATACACATTGAAGGAGTTACATGAAGAGGTGTAATAGGTACTCAACATACTTACAGAGTTACTTGTGCGATTAAAGGTAAGGTCACACAGAGAACTTTCTGAAAAGTCAGTACAGAACTAGTATTAGACTACATTTAAGGGGTAACTACTTACTGACTTTAACCAACACCTAGTGAACTTCACGTCGTGACCTTGATTGGAGAACTTGGAAGAGAAATAGTTCAACAACAAGGTTAACAAGATTCAAGTTATCATGACAAGGGCAATTACACCTATTCAGAACTGCCTTTTCCCGTTACGTACAAGCAAGGTAAGGTTAGCCACACTCATTGTATTCCACACTCATTTCAACAACTATTCTAAGTTACGATGAAAGGAAAACGTACCTTAAGACATCAGGTTCG